>JAHWFP010201452.1:0-14183 GCA_023313725.1 Lithobius niger | reverse complement strand
TCCGTGTTCCTTCTAGGTTTTGACTTTTAGATCCTTACTCTAAACATTTAACGTTCCGTTTTTGTTTATTAATTCGTGTTACTTTTAGAATTGCAGCTAAACTGTAAAACAGTGCAGTTGACGGTCAAAGCTGATAGTTTAACACAAGACACCCTAGGCTGACCCTTACTAATCTGGTTATCGCCAATGGTAACAATAGAAACAAATCCTTTAATCTTCAGTCTATGTCTTGCAGCTGGCGTTTGCTAATTGGTATTGTTGCATAATAACAATGTTTAAAACAATGTAAAACAATCAATCTGGTGGTTTAGAGCTCCGTAACCCCTGAACCACTTGACCAATTAGAAAAGGCCTTATGAAAAGGGCACACCTACGGAGCAATACCTGTAAAATGAGCTAAGAACCAGCTTTATACGTCAAATGGTGTGACCTGTAGAGAGGACAGACGAAAGTATCCCCAGAACAACAACAACAACAACAAGAAGAAGCTGAACAAGAAGTTGTCTATTTGGCCCCTGTCTGCATCTCGGGTTTGGCTGGACCGAATTTCACAATTTTTGGACTGCAGACAGGCCTTTACTAGTCAAGGCTAGATTCCAAATTTGGTTTAAAGATGTTTACTTTTGACGGAGTTATAAGCTCTCAAAGTTGAGAGTTTAACACAGAGGTCCTAGGTCGACCCTTACTAACACTGGCTATCGCCAGTGTTAATAAATACAATTTTTTTTAATCCAAATTAAAAATATTTAAATGGCTTCGTTGCACTGGAGGGCATTTATGCTTGCATTTGTCTTTATTTATGTTTTGAAGCAAAGCTCTTACTTACTAATGAAAAGCCCTTTTCCGTGCCGTGGACTGACACGGATAAAATAAGACTTTTTTTAAAAATAAAAAATGAGTAGTGAAAAAAAAAAAACGAAAGTCCTGAAGTTTTGTAGCAAGACTGACAAGTTCTTTTTAAATTCTAAAACATTATTTTTGTTGGAGGGGTGGAGGGAGGGGCTTGGAGACCACACATTCATGATTTTATGATTTTATTCCTGTTTTTTTTGTGAAATTATTAAAATGGATACTTTTCAGGTAAGGTTTTGGTTCCGGTTTCGGTAGTGGTTTCGGTTTCAGCCGAAACCAAATCACTGGTTTCGGCAGTGGTTTCGGTTTCGGCCAAAAGTGAAAAAAATGGTTTCGGTCGACCACTAGTTGGATACAGCAGTAAGGTTTCATGTAGACTAAACAGTACAGCAACACTGCAGTATCTGAAACGTTACAGTAAAGTTTATTTGTGTTCCTTGCTGTTTTGACTTCGGACCAGTTAAACCTTACTTTAAACATCGAACGAGTTTGTTTTTGTCTATAATTCGTGCTACTTTGGTGTACCATGCAGTTTCGATTAGCTTGTTTTAATAGTTTCTATCTTTATCAATTACGGTTTGCACAAACCAATGGAAACAACACCCTTTCATCTTCAGTCTATGTCTTGCAGCTGGCGTTTGCTGATTGGCATTGCTGAATAAGAACAATGTTTAAAACTATCAAAACCCCTAACTAGCTCCCTAACCCCTGAACTACTTGACCAATTACAAAAGGCCTCATGGAAAGGGTTCATCTACAAAGCAATACCTGTAAAACTGAGCTAAGAACCAGCTTTATAGGACAAATAGTTTGATCTGTAGAGAGCGTAGCAGAAAATTGTCTTGCTAAGGACAACAAGAAGAAGCCAAAAATGAAAATCACGATTCCAGCTCAAGCCCAAATCTCCGATGTGTCAAACCAGAAATTAGTACAAGTTTGGACAAATGTTCACCAAATCCAATTTTCCTACGTATGAGTGGAATATATTGAAAGAGAGCAGAGAAATTAAGCATGGAAAATTTGGCAACTTAAATCCACTTACCGTGTGTATTCGATTTATTTTAACAAAACTAATTATTAAACAAAATCTGTTAATTGGTTTACCTGTAGGGTGGTTTTTTACCCACGCTCCAAATTTCAAGTCCATATGGGATATTTGTTTAGTGTGCTGAACTTATCGATACAGGTTTACTGCCCGACTAATCAAAATACGAGGCCTGTCTCATTGTGCACACTGACGAATTCCTACACAACCACTTTTGTATATAATGATAAGAACAGTTGTACGTTAAAAATGTCAAGTGCTTCACATACGCTACACGATATGCATACTAAGGTACACACCAGTGCAAGTACATCTAGTAAGAATTGCTCTGCTTAATTTAGCCAATTACTCATAATTTAATTTACACTCAACAGGTTACAAACGTGCATACTTTATGTTAAAAATCAAGACCAACAAAAAAATAGAATAAACTAACAGTACAAATACTTAACCAAAAAGAACCATGAATCTGAGCATACCAAAAAGGGTTCACAAAACAACGAATTACACGGTGCAGATGCTGAATCAGAAATGCACTAAAACCCAACAATGCAGCATGACTTAGTTGATGACCAACCACACACACACACAAACATGAAAAAAAAAAGCAACACTGGTTTAGTCTTTCATGCAACAAACTCTGAATTCTGAACAAACAGTTAAACACTGATCAGTTTAATATTCAAGTAAATGATGACATGTTTGCAAGACTTTCAAGAACGTGTTTTTGGAAAAGCTAGGGGTTATACAGAAAAGAAAAGACCTACATCTCCTAGGATTTGAAATCAACAACAGCTTGTAGAAAAATGCCCATCTTGTTCACACAAGGTCAGCTCCTGTTTGAACTGTTACGATCTCCCAATTAACACGATTCTCACACGATTCTCGACTGCAAAACGACACAAGTTGGCATTGGATTTTGTTTGTAGTTGGGGAAACGCGACAATCCATTCTCGCCTACAATCCTACCACTGTCAAACTGGAATACAAACAAATGTGGAGGAAGATGAAAATAGGCTAGGTCAGTTTCCGTTTCAGCGCAGAGGCGCTTGAAACCTCACATGTTCGTGGAATTTGTGTAAAGCACTGGTGATTACATACAGCCAACCATTACCTATGACCCCACCCCTTCCAACACTTCCTTCTCTCAACTTTGCAAAAATATCTGATTAACACGCTCCGGTACCAGTCGGTCATTTCCTTTGGAAAAATCAAAAAGTGACACCACTTATTTAAAATTCCCATTATTATGGAATATGCACTACATTTTTGCGGATAGATAGGACATGCCTATATGAAAACATATCCTTGAAAACGATGAAAGTAGCGTTCTTCAAAACTTGTTTATATTCAAATTATCACAAGAAATTCGATTTGAAGAATGCATATTGGCAGGAAATCCAACACAACTTGTGACAAGATAGTAAACATGTACCTAACAGGAATGCAACCCTTGCCTCGCTCTTTAGAATCCATATTATACAATATTAAGAGAGTAGTTAGGATCTAGAGTGGGCACGTAACACATACTTTTTTAACACTTACACGAGGGATCTGAACAAAAACCTTTGCACAAACACAAACTTTTTTAACACTTACATGAGGGATCTGACTAGGGTAGTATTAAGAGAGTAGTTAGGATAGGTCGTGGATTGGATACGTGGCACACCTCAAAGTTTTTATAATACTTACATGAGGGATCTGAATAGGCATGCACCCCAGAAGCCTAGTATTTCATACTTCTGACAGTATCATGACAGTAACACATTCTCTTCCCATCAGCAAGTTTGTTAGTTAGATTTTTGAACTCTTGTTGAGAATGCTGAAAAATGCATGAACAGTACTGTTCTCCTCAAGAGAGCTTAAAAAATGTAGGACCCCTTCCCCCAATTTCCTTAGGCCCTGGGTGGTAAATAATAATAGGTTCTATGCTTGGAAGGTTGTTACCAACAACAGTTAACACAAATTTGGAAACAAACAGTTACCTCCCACCCCACACTATAACACCAAACACACAACAGGGACAATACAGATAGGATAATAGCAACAACTGAACAATTCCTTGTTTTCGGCACTGGGCTACATTCCTTGTTATCACCTATATTTATTTATATTCTTTGTATTAGTCTACAGGGCAACACCAGTAAGTTATTTAGAAAGTAATTGGCCGCCCGGTAACACAAAATAACAAAAAAAAAAAAAAAAAAAAAATAAAAAAACCTACAGAGGTTTTCAGTAAATTATCTGAGTGATTGCATCTAATGGCTAACTTAACAGATGAAAGGAAATAAATAACTCTGGGTGAGAAAAGTTATTGTGACGTACAATGAATGTTGATTGTTCTTTATACTAAACTATTATTTTATCATAAATCATACAATGCCCTATAAGGATAACTGGACCCACTAAATTTTCTCCATAAAAAGTAGTCATTATCAAAGCAAAGCCTAAAGGGTTGCCATCAAGTTTATGGTCTGAACTGAATTCACTCTCGCTTAAGTGACTCCTGCCAAGGTGTTAGGTTAGGAATAAGTGATCGTGGTTGGAACGAGAAACTTAATGGCAATCATTCTGGCTTTGATATCACTACTCTCTAATGAGTAACATTTATGGGTCCTTTATCCTTACGCATTTTTGTACGATATATAACGTTTTTTGACCGGTATTGGATTTTCGTCCAGATTTTTTGCTGGCTGTGAGTTTTTAAAATTTGCCCTCAACCTTGATGCATTTCTGATGACCGTGACAGGTTACCATTAAAATACAAGAGGTTACCAATTATTCTGTATAACGATTCGATATAGTCAATGCAAAGTTCTTCGTCATGTAATCAGAACATACTTTTTGTCAAGTTTGTAAATAATCTTTCAATTCAAAGTAATGTTCCTCACTTGATAGTTACTTTTAAAAAGGCCAGAAGATATGCAATGTACACTTAATTAATGCTGTATTATCCTTAACGTAACAGTGCTTGCATATAAAGCGAATCGGAGTTTTGCACTTACACTTTTGAGATAAAAGGCCACAATTAAAAGATAAATGACTTTCACATAATGTTCTGGTGGTGCCACTATTACCAAAACTGGGTGGTTAATTACTAGCTTAATTTACCTGACACCAATTCAAAACTAATAGGCTATTTGTATTAATTCTTAGATTTGGACTCTTAAAAATATCCATTTTCCAATTGTTTCAGTTTCTGCTAAATATTTGAAAATCGTTTGAGCTACTGACTTGGGGTTAGCAAGAGGGTGGCTAACACTTAAACTACTTGAATGGCGCATTTACATAAAAATCAGTCAAAATTTGGCCAGATCGATTGATATGTGCATGTTCCAAATACAATGAAAAACTTGAACAAAAAATTGTTTTAATTTTCGGGCCACCACAATAAGTCCGCTAAGTCCAGTTAACGTTTAGCAAAACAGAAAATTTCTGTGATACTGTGTCGTCCTTAACAGGGACGAGCTAGTATTTGACTCAAGGTGGCAATCATCTGGAGTCTCTGGTGGGCTGGCTTGCCTATTGCCTTCCAAGTACTTGTCTGCTCTGCGGCCTGACAAAGAAAAAATGGCCTGGCCTATGAAACTTGCGAACACATTGCCATGTTAAATTCATTAAAATAAGATATAATATCATATGTAACAGTTTAAATTCTGTGTGTTCAGAGTGACACATGGTTAGTGCTAATGTTATTTATAGTTTTGGAAGAAACTTGGTAATCTTGGCACCATATGATCGTGACATCAATACCATTTATTTTAAACTAAAAGCATGATACTTCATACCAAACAAAACCGATGAAGGTACTGAAATCCAAGCATTGAAATTTCATAGTACGTCCCTAAACCCAACATTGGAATTTGGTATCACCATGTCAAGTGCATGTAAAGGACAAATTTTTCTGCTGTTGGTCAAACTGATATCACAAGGAATTGCTATCATAGGTTGCCACATTACAAGGTTTAACGCTTTGGGCAGCTTATCCAGGATAAGCCACAAAGCTAGTCTTTCCAAGGAAGAAAGAGGGAGTGTGAACTCTTGACATGTCAGTCAGCAAGGTAAGACAATGTAATGGGTATAACAAGGTCAGTGAGAGGTTAAAAACTGGAGCAGCAGATAACAGTAAAACTATTTAAAATATAAAATTAACATGGAGCCTAGCCGACCTACAGAGTTGCAAGGTGGTCACTAATGAACACCAATGCTAAACTTAATAGAGTGCATTCATGTGGGGCAAATCTTGTAAAGGGATTTTGCCGTATACAGGGATGCCGACATGCAGTAGACCGTTTACTGAAAAAATAATAATCTGGTTTTACGAGTTACTTATGCACCATCAAGATTATCTTTATCAGTTAATTATGTACGGTCGTAAAGAACTTGTGCACAGCGAGTCCTTGTGGGCTTGTGTTACCAGTGCTACGACAACAGAGGGACAGGGGGAGGGTGGGGAAGGGGTGGTTAAGTAACCGGGAGACCTATTACAGGTGACACGATACTGAGTCAGTAACTGTGTAGAACAGCTAGCATCAACAAATGACGAAGTCATTTTCGATTAAAAATTGCCAAATATTAACGAATTTTATTGTCCTCCATTTTAGGTGTCAATGCAAATTTGTATTGCAAATTTGTATTTGTGGACCATTCAGCAACATACCTAAATCTCGGCTTCAAAATTGCATATAAGAAGACGTCCCATAAGGCTACTGTGCAGGGTTACCAAGCAACTAAATGTAATGTGAGAAATATGGAAATTTATAATCATTTATAATAATAATCATTTTGTTGCCCGAGCAACAGGTCTGGCAAGGATCCCGAGGATCACTGACTGCCAGCCTTAATAGGGACTGCATTTAAAATGTGTGTAAATAAAAACTATAAAAAAACCTTGAAAGATAGGGAATGCGAAGGGGGAAAATAAAAACTAATACAAGATAAATTTAAAAGAAAATCCCATTTTCCTTGATGCTTGACACACTGTTTTGCGTATATATGATACATGTAACAATGGTTAGGTATTTGATTTATGTGTTTATACACTGGTTTATGCTTTGATGTTTGGCAACGTGAAATAAAGGTAAACGTGAAATAAAGGTGAGCGGCTTCTATCAGGGTTGGGGTTAAGGGATCAACCAAATCAGCTTGTACCCAGGTGCCGAAGGCTAAGTTACGACCTTGTGACACATCCCGTCTCATGTCTCAACATCGACAATGATTCAAGAATTCATAAAGCCTGTAGATGCACTAGTTAACCGTCTATCAAAAATTGTTATTTTCGTAACACTTGGCACCGTGTTTTGTCGGATAGTCAGCTAACGTTCAATACCAAATAATTGCAATTAATGCTTTTGAACTTTTATGGCGTTGCATTGTTAGGGTCAATAACGATTTTAAAGTAAGTAAAATAGGCATTACCTACACATGATTATGTAAAGACATAAGCTGCTTACGTCTCACATCAGTCTGTCCATTTCATCCCCCTCCCAAAGAAGTAAGAATTAATTTCACCTTATGAGATTACAATGAAGCTAGTTTGCAGTTCAATTAAGAAGTTAACACAGCTACATGAGTCAATGCACGCAGGTCATGAAGACAGAAGTTGAAGTCAGCCATGTCTGGGGAAAAAATCTTTGGCAGAAATAAGGAATTAGCTAGTCATAAGTAAGTAACATTTATTCCTTCTTATTTCAAAATTCTCTTTCGTTGAATTGTTTAACTATTCCCATTCATCAGATAACACATCAATACGGGTAATTACCACTCTTGTGTAGCATAAAATATAAGATTATATAGAAACTTAGTAGCAAAAGAACAACAATACCAAAATCTGATTCCTGGTCATGAAAGTTCACAGAATGTACGTTCGTATTAGTTTATATCTTTGACTAGTGTGATATTGACATTTATGAATAAATAATTTTTGTATCTCACTTATACATAAGTTGACTTTCAACACGCTTTAAAGACCAGAATTTACAACTTCCTCATACGAAGGTGGTGGCGTTTCGGTGGGTGGTTCTCTAATGACGTTATGATGCACTTCCGCCATTGGAAAGTTGACAACCACACGGTAATAAGGTGGAGGATCATCTACGGGATAAGTCCTTCTGGAACCATCTAACGATTCTGTGGACGAAGAGCGGCTTTCGTCACTTTCATTGTGCAAATTTTGTGATATGTACACTGGACACGACAAAGAATCTAAAACTGCATAATCCTCAGAGTACTGTCTCTCACTGATCGAAGTTGTTTCCTGGTAAAAGTGCGGGAGCACTTCTTGTTGATCTATGCTTGGCCCGTCAGTTTCTTGTTCAGCATCGCTGCTGTTGTTGTTGTAGAAGTCGGCACGTCTAGGATTTTTCCAATTGAAAATTGCCAATGGCAAACACACCAACATTAACATTAGAACTACAGCTACAAAAATTCCAAGGAAAATTTGAGCTGTGTGTGCGCCCTCCTTTTTGCCAAATTTGCCTATTAACATGGCAATAACTGGTATGATAAACAGAAGGCGGCACCACCGAAGCACGTTGTTGCGAGCGGCAGCCTCTGTGGGAACAATACCGGCTTCGGGTTCGGCAGTGTTCGGCAGGTGACGACCTCGACTGATGCTTGGGCGCACCTTTTTCAAGTAAATCAAGGACGATGCAGCGTAGTGGGCCATCGTGCTGGTAGTATCTTCGAATATTACAATTGACTGGCAGCAGCCCGCAAATTCAAGCACAATCTGAAATGAAACAAATCTTGTGCATTTTCTTAGGATTACAAGATATCGTTCAGACATCAGCACTACTACCAATGAAATCGCAAGAGATCTTTTAACTACACATGAATGGTCAGCACCATCTGTCAGGTCCAAAATCAACATTCCCTCGTGCACTGTCAAACAAGTTTGTCTTCCACATGCCAAATTGTACAGCCGACTGAGTTGTAGCTCACAACCACACGTAAAGACCTGTCATTCAAATAAATATACTTACAAAGACAATTAATTGTCTTCGAAGTTGTATTATTTTGTTACAATAAAATCTTCTGCATGTGATCAGTGGCAGAAATAAGACGAGTGTTTGAAGCGTAGTAAACTTAAACTACCTAATTTGTTTCTGTAGTTGCCAAATGTAATTCCAGATTAGCTACAAGATATATTATAAAAATGGTCAGAGATATAATCATTTAAAATAATTACGTGTGTGAATGTACAAAATATTTCAACAATGCTTCTTCAAGGGTTTGAAATCAATTTGCATCAATTCACATCCCAGTAACATCCATTTTCGCAACACTGACACATTTTGTAGCTTCGCTCGTTATTTGTTCAAAGTACAAAACAACAGAGCAGCGTCATGTGACGTCATTTTGGCTGCAAGACACCATTTGGAGGTAATAGCTACAAGGTGCACTAGATTAAAATGTAACGGAAAACAACGACACTTCTAGTAATGGCAGTGCTTTGAGAGCGGATTTCCAGGCTTAAGAGAACGTTGTTTTCTCCAGCAACATAAATCGCGCGTTATAGGCTTAAGAAATCCAGTCTAATAGCATTGGCTTCAATAAGACGATCTTCCTTTTTCCCTCCAGTGCTCTTTGCAGCTAACCCAGTTACTGGCTCCACCACAGAGTTATACACAATAATACTACGGCGTGTCACTGCCCTATATGTTCTTAGTGATTATGCACTAAAGTATAGTGTTTGCACCAGGTCAGAATCAAAGTAGGATCAAAAGTGAAGCATGGTTTAGCTTTGGATGAGGCAGTAAAAAACGTACCCAATAAACACTGTGGATCTTGATGGAGTGGCAGTCAGTTTTTTTTATCACAGCTGCGATAAGTGGCCCCCCCCCCCCCCCCCGCTGGTGTGTTATTCATTACACACTACAAATGCATTTTATGCAATGTAACTACATTAATCAACGAGATATGCTAAACTCAGACCAAATGAATAATTTCCATTTTAATAATTTTCGTGCTCTTAAAACATGCTTACAACTGTAAGTAACTTCATAATAAATACTAAATCAACTCGGCTATTATTTACTACACAAAATAGCTAAGTAATGTACAAGTAATAACATTTAACTTTGCCAGCATCACTAACAAAACCTTTCATGAATTGTTGGGAGCGGATTTTAACACCAACCTACGTTCTACTTACTACACTTTCCTCTCTTCTGTACATAACAATGGAAAGTAACCAATTAATATACAGTTTATTATTAAAAAAAAATAACAATCAACAACCCACTCAGTTTTATGTTGCAAATGATTGGTCATCAACAAATAACGCTGCATTGTTGTAGGTAGCAACAATTCATTTCTGATCATATTTATTGTAACATTATACTATTATTGTTACCATAGGGGTATCAATACATAACCAAATTTAAAATACTGAACCAACTGCACGGCCCGTAAAACAGTTACACCTCGTTATGTATAAAGCAAGCAAGTTAATCCGTACTCATCAAAGCAGTTTATACATGCTTCTGCAGTGACTTCTATAAGCAACAAGTGTTTAATTTGATTTCAAGTGTATAAGTAAATTACACGAATTGTCTAATACAAAAAGGTGCAGATGTACAAAATGATGTATAAGATAATCTAATAAGTAGCCGCTGTACCCGGCCCGAGTAAGTTTTTGTTTCGTCCGTGGTTGTTTCCCAGTTTTCATTTGGCGTGGCCTAAATGTTGAATGCAACAGGCAATTTCGCTTGTTGGAGTAATCCCCTATTCCTCCCATCATGTATGTGCCCTCTTCCCTCCTCCTATCCTCGTACCCTACCCCCCAAAAAACTTACCTTGTCGGTTCAGTTAATGCGTAATCATATGCTTATGGCTAACAGACGCACTGCCCCACACACGGGCATTTGCCATTCAGGCCCTCCCTCCCCACTCCCAGTTTATCGCTTTAGCTTGAGCGATCCGTATACCATGTAAAAAATAACTGTCCTTTGTGCATGACGTCAATGAACACTTGCCGCTGAGATGAACGCGTTGAGGCAACAATGTGCCTATTTCAACTTCTTTTAAGGCAACAACGTACCAGTTTCAACTTTTAGCCAAAGAATTGACATACTCTTCCGTTTTCATTGTAGGAGTTGCTTCATCGGGGGTCGTCGTTGTCTTCATTTCTGCTATGAGACTTTGGTTTATACAATTACTAGCATCGTATACCCGGCTTTGCCCGGGGAATTGTTTGACCCGTGGTTGTTTCCCAGTATTTGCTCGGTGCTGCCTGATCGTTCACTGCAACAGTCGATTTTTGTTTGTGTAACACTCCCCCTTTCCGCCAATCCTCCCCCTCCCCCTTTTATCCCGTCCTCTCCCTCTCCTCTTGGTTTCCTTCCCTTTTTCCTCTTTGCCATACGTAGTTGAACACGTACCCGGCTCCCAGCTCCCGTGCTTATTTGTTTGTTCTCTTCTAGGTTCAGTTAATGCGTAATCGTATGCTTAATGGTAACAGCCCACTTTGTCCCCCCACCCCCATTCCCAGTCTTTTGCTGTGGCTTAAGCGATGCGTACCGTGTGAAAAAGAAGTGTGCATTACGTCATGTAATACTTGCCCTTGAGATTATCACGGTGTTTAGTTAGAAGGATAATTGTTAGAGGAAATTGTTAGTCGAGGCAACAATGTGCCAATTTCAACTTCTTTTCAGGGCAACAACGTCCCAGTTTCAACTTCATGCCAAAGAATTGACACACTCACACGTTTTCATTGTTCCCCTTCTGGGGGTCATTGCGGTTGGTTCATTTCTGCTATGAGACTTTGGTTTATAATGTAAGAAGACGAAGATGATCAGACTCCTTGAGAAGTATGTATACTGTGTGATCATTTCCACTCCGCGTCAAAAGTTTACAAGTAAAGGTAAACCAAGACTTCAAGGGTAATTTATGCATCAACACAACCGAATTGGGGGTACAATTTTCCTACCCAACTGACGATTTGGAGCCTTTGTACACATTTTAACTGCTAATACAGAGTGCACTAACATGCGTGGAAGATATGTAACCTACAATACTCTTTGTTGTTATTCTTGTTGGAAAAATTTTGCTCTTCTATCTCACTTACAGACCTAACTGGTGATCGAAAAAATTTCGTTTCTCACTTACAGAACCAACTGGTGATCGAGAAAATTTCGTTAACAGACTAACCTGGTTTTTTGCAAAAATTTTGGGGCAAAACTTGGTTTCAGCTGTCGACAAGAAAAGAAAAAAAGAAGTCTCTTAGTGTTTTTGGTCTTCAACTTTCTTCACTTGAAATCAAGCTGCTCTCACCCATTGAGATCTGTCTAGACTACAGACTATTTAACCCTTGTTTGGACTTGTCATTGGGCAATCCTCTATGGATAAGAGCAAAGGCACTAGCTGGCGGTTAGTTATCAAACTCTCATTCACAGAGTATTCTCTACTGACGAGCCCAAACAAAGCCGTCACTGTGAGAGCAGCTCGATTTCAAGTGATCAAGTGTCATTAATGGGCCTAAATGTGAGCGTCTGACATTTAGTAGAATGGAACCCCATACAAGTAGTAGTTTCACATTTGAGCGTGCTGAAGCCAGTCCGGTTTTGTGCTGGTTAATACAACTTTCTTAAATGGTTCAGAGGCATATTGCAAATGAATAAAATGGCAAAAGAAACAAAACTTTTTTGACAATCGTTTAAGTATTCTGGGGCAATGTTTTTAAGGGTGGGTTCTCACAGCTAGAATTTAATCACAATGGCAAAGTTGTCGTTGCCATGGTGACAAAGCTATCTGGATTAGCTAAATCCGACGTTGTTTGAGTAAATGAATTAAGTGTTATAATCCGTGACAATAAGATAAAGAACTTCTATTCAGTGTTTTCATTGCGAGTGGACACAGCTAAAACCGCCGCCGTACTGAAATTTCAGATGATTTCTAGCTTCTAGCTGCAAGAATGCAAAGGCGAGGCGTTGCGTAAACGCGCCCTAATATCTTGGAGCAATTTTGGGTTCGGTTACTGGGGCATTTGGAAAATTCTTGACCCCCGGATCCAACAAATGAACCGATTTAAATTTGTATACCTCAACATGTACAAGTATTAACAAAGACCAGGGCATTTCAACACTATTTTAATGTGGCAGCAATATTTTTGTTGTTGTTGGAGAAATTTTGAGATCGCACCAATGAACAGATTTTCACGTTTTATAGCTTAAGATGTAGGTATTATCAAGGGCCTGGGCCTTTTGTACACTATTTTAATGCGACTATAGTGTCCGCGGGCTATCTTGAGTTCTCCGCAGAACGAACACAGATAATCGCTTGTACGTTTTCAGTAGCAGAGTGCCTTGTTGATATCCAAGATGGTTACAAAAACAATGGCGGCTATCGATTAAAGCCACCCCATCCAGGAAGACGTAGCCTCTCACAAAATACTTGCAGGACTCAAGATACACCGCGCACACAATACAATATTAATGTGGTAGTTGTTATTCTTGTAGGGAATATTTATTTTTCATCTAGAGTTCGAACCAATGAACAGATCTTCAGTTTTTATAGCTTAAAATGTAGGTATTAGCAAGGACCAGGGCCTTTTGAACGCTATTTGAATGCGAGTACAATATTCTTATTGTTGTCGTTATTCTTGTTGGGGAACTTGTACAGTTACCTAGACATCGAACCAATGAACCGATTTTCTACTTTTATAGCTTAAAAGTATCGGAACAGATATCACATACAAAACAAGGAAGGTTTTAGCAAAAGAAGTTGGGTGGTGCAGGGAAGCCATAGGAGGGGCAGCAACAAACACACAAATAGTTGAACCATGAAAGAAATTGGCAACAAGGATAGCAAACATTCATGCCAGGTTTTGATAAAACTGTAAAACGAACGCATGCAAACAATGCACCAACATTGAGGCCGGTGTCGAAGCCCTCATCCTTCACTCCCAACGTGCTCAGGGTCCCCACATCAAAGTTACGGGCCTGGGGCTAACCACAACAGCGGGTCCCTCTTCCCCGACTGAAATCGTAAAACGTTTACACTATGTTATAATATTCGTTGGCCACAATTATTGTGCTTAACGGATTGGTTCATTCATTAATCCGGACTGCTTACGTTTGAAGGCATCACTGCCCAACAATCTGAAAGGCTTACACTACAGTTCTCCTGCTCCGTGCTCGTTGCCGCTGGATTGGAGTTGTTTGTTGGGAGTATAAAAAAAATCCACAATGCGTACAAATCATGTACATTACTCATAGTCGTCAAAACACACAATTGCGAACAAACATTTTTTTAGGCCGTGCGGGCCCCTCGAGTGACAGGGCCT
>JAHWFP010201448.1:42447-60571 GCA_023313725.1 Lithobius niger | reverse complement strand
AAATGCTACAAACAAACCAAGCGACTCCTTAATTATTGAATAAAAATTTGGTACGTCCTCGTGCACCTGGAAACAAGCTGTAAAGATTAACGATTTTAATGTCACTTGGCGATTTTAATGGCACCAAGGGATTTTCATTTTTCTGTGACGCCATCTAGTGACATCAGTATCGTTAATCTTCATATCTTGTTACCAGGTACACGAGGGCGTACAAAATTTTTTCTCAATAATTGGCGGAGCGAGCGAAGCGTAGCCTATAACGGAATCCAAATTGCAAAATGTTGGTCTGTTGGTCCGTTGGTCCGTTGGTGTGTTGGTTGCACTTTTTTAGTCTGGGTGGAGCCCAAACGAAAGGTCGGATTGAAATGAAATTTCGCACAACACTTTATACCCCCAAAAGTATTGCTGAGCCAAAATTTAACGTAAATCGAACAATTATTACTGTAGGAATTTTAAAATTTTCGAATTTATATCTAACACTCACCATTGTAAATTTGGAGTCGTGAATAGTAAAGGAATTCCGACGAAGCATACACCATGTTAATGGTAGTCAAGTGAACTTTAAAAAACACGGCAAATTAAATTTTGATTGCTTCTTTCTAGCTAATAATCTTTTTCGATGTAACTCAACGAAATAATAACATTTGATGCTTGCATTTAACCACTACAGTAACAAACGCAACCATAAAAACAAAAGGATTCCACTAACGACACACGTTAGTTTCATTTGAAAAAAAGAATGCTTTGGAGATTATTCAATTCAACATGGCAACGAAAGTGGCGCCTAGACTAGCGTTGGGAATCCCGAATATGAAACCTGAAATCGTCGTATCGAGGCCAAGCAATATTATAAAACGATATTGACATCAATCGAAACACGAAAGCACGAAACACGAAACAATAATTTGCCCGCCTCTCTCAATTCCTGGTTGCCACGGTAACGTGGACTCGAAACCGAAACCGTGTTGCATCGCATGAAGGTATAGGCTTAATTTCGAACCAGTGTTGTAATCTGCTACTAACGAAAGTAAATCGGAGATAAATATTAGACCTAAACGCTAAAAATTAGGCCTAAAACCTAAAATTAGGTCTAAAATCTAACACATTTTAAACCTAAATTGTGATGATTATTTCTTTCAGATTATATAATAGAGATCGCTGTTGCAGTCATAGAGTTAGGAAATAATATATTATCTTGCATTGCGTGATAGAGGTGTGCCAGCTTAACATTTTCGTTGATGGCGGTGTCAAATCTTACACCAAATCAGTATTGTGAACCTTTTGAATCTTCTGACTATTGTTAAAAAACTATCGTACTGATGATTGTTTGGCTTGCAGTTAAACGCGTTATTACGTGCTGTTTTATTTTTACTCGCGGCGATGGCCCACGTCTTCAGTGTTGGCTGCGAAAAAACCGTAAGAGGCTACAAATAACTAAACAAAAACTAAATGCTGGAGCAAACGAAAGCTTGTTAACGTAAATTTGACACCTAAACATATATAGGCCTACATTAAAAAGGCTAAAATAAGAAAAAGGCCAGCAAAGAACAGAGTACGTCACACCAAAAGGCAAACAGCCCAACAAAGCCCATTAAGTAATGTACCCAGATTTTTAAGAATTATTAACAAATGTGGTATCGTCATTAAAATAAAAACTAAATATAAGTTTGAAATGAAGATTCGTTCGCTCCGCCTACAATAGGCCCAAAGCCTGTTTCCTACTTAAGGAGTCACGTGGCTTGTTTGTTGCGTTTAAAAGTTTTGCTTTGTGCATTCCTTTGCTTCTTGCGAGAGAGAACTCGATGTAGGCCTACATGCCCCAATACTATAATTTGGTGGCAACCGGCCTTTAAGGTGAAACGTCGGTAAGCCGAGCAATGGCTGAGCCCGGGTCTGAAGTTCTGATGTTTTCGTTAGGCTTTTGCCACTACCTATAGGCTTAACGTCGTCGGTTCTTTTTCAAATGTACTAGGGGGATGTATTTTGACCTCGGGACTTCGTTTTTCGGGTTTGGAAATTCAGTATATTTTTAGGCCTATATCGTTTTAGGCCTATATTTCAATATCACTATTCAGTAGACAATTTTCGCTCACAGGGCCGTAGCTAGCCCCCTTGGCGCCCAAGGCGAGCCAACTGAGCGGCGCCCACCCCTTCCCCTTCCACCGACTACCTATATCAATAAAAACATTCACGGATATTATATTGAGGCGTACACAACTAACTATTCCAGTAGCCACTCCTAGTAAATGAGAGACACCTGTACTAGGTATTTAAAGCAGTTCAAGACAATGAACATTAACTAATACAAAAAAAAAGTGCTTTTTATTGAACTAATGGAATTCCGTATTAATTTGTGCTTATCAACTTATCAAAAAACCTCAAATAAGGTGATATTGCGTTGAATTCATAATGTTTAATACCGGCCATAACACGTTACCTCACCCTACCAACCTTAGCATTCCGTCGCTGCTTGTCAACTGATCAAAAAACTTCAAATAAGGTTATATTGCGTTGAATGTGATTTCATAGTGTTTAATACCGGCCATAAATCGTTACCTCACCCTATCATTTCGTCGCTGCTTGTCAACTGGTCAAAAAACCTCGTATCTAGACACACGCCAGTGTGTCGCGTCAAGTTAGGTAACAAACATCACATCAATTCAATTGTCGGGGTTGTAAACCATTGTAGCACGACGCCATAGAGGTTGCAAACCATTGTAGCGCGACGCCATAGCGTCAGTGTCTTATATCTTGAAGCATAGTTGGGCACATGTCAGGCACTTGAAAAAAAATAATAATGCGGTACAAAAGCTTAAATTGTGTTGAAATCGAGAGCAATGACCCACCTGACAAAAATTAACACGTGTAGGAATGCCAGCTAAGCTGCTTTCAATGCAAAATCTGACCCTCAATAACGTTGAAAATGTGTAGCTAGCTAGCTAGCTAACTAGCTAACTATAGCTACCTAATTCTAGTCCGCTCATTCCCATGTTAATTTCCATAGGCTGATTATTCATTGATACCGAGATAACGGGAAGGCTTCCAGCTATGAAATTGGACGAATGGCTGCAGTACGATACGAACTGCGTACCTTTTATGGTTTGGAGCCTAGGGGTGTAACGAGGATGGCGTGGGATGGCGCGTAAGTACGAAAATATTATTATAACCATTGGTAGTATTATCGGCATCGTCTCTAGTTAGATAGCCAAAGTTCGGACAATGAGAACGTGTATAGTAACTGACGTACATGGCTAAACACACACTAGTGTATCACGATAAATCTAAATCCAAATCTGCTGGTTGAATACAGCAGTAAAATTTCACGTGGACTAAACAGTACAGCAACATTGCGGTATACTATATGACCTTACAGGAAAGTTTATTTGTTTTCCTTTGCAGTATTTACTTCGGATCAGTTAAACCTTAAACATCAAAAGAAATCGCTTTTTGTTTTCTCAATCCCTCTGCCCCCTAATCTAGAAGCACGCTAATCGCCCATCAAGTACAAATTGTTGGATTTCCACGGCGTCTAATTGTTGGCGTCCGATTGTTCAGGACATTGTCAGTGTTTGGACGAAAGCTAGCTACTGCTGCTCTTACCGGAGTCATTAAACTAGCGTTTTCTCGTATTGAATGCTAAATAATAACTAGCTGTACGCGGGTCTAGCTGGTTCCCGCATGCATGGAGCGAAATATTTAACTGGGCAGCATGAAATGGAAACGATCACCAACCGCCGCTCCTGTCCCCTCCCGCACCCCGAGTACCCCCACTTATGTGGTTTGAATACGCCTCCCCCATCCCTACTCCCCCCCCTAGGAACCCCTACATGATTGTTACTCAACCATGATTGGCTAATGATTCTTTATAATGGTTAACACTTCACTCCGCTGGATTTACCAAAAGTTTTTAATCGGCCACAAACTTTCCTGACCTTTCCAAACCAAATTATACATGCTAAACTATTCGTGGTATAGTGGCTCGAAAAACATGGTGCTTTAATTAAAAGTTTTATTTATTCGAAAACCGCGACTATGAATCGTATTTTAATTTATTCTTATCTCTTTCATTTGAATAACAACGGAAAAGTTTGATAAGAGAAACACGGTTTTAGTTGTGAATTTGTGTGAAAAAGATGAGAATGGCTTGAATATTAACTCAGGTTTTGTTTTGTTTCTGGAGACAACGAAAAATGTGCATATTTTAAGTTGGTGACGCACGGACATAACTTCCTAAGGGAATGAACGTGTTGCAAAACATGAAAGTGGAAAACCATCTCAATTTTTTGGTGACTAGATCACATTTACAATAACTGTTAAAGAAAGCAAAGCTGGCCTAACTAAATTATTAACTTATTTCTTGAAGGTTCGTCCCTGACAAACTATGACACAGATACACATGAATGTAAACCTGTCAACTTGTTTAATTTAATGGAAGTTTGTACAGTTACTCATATATTGTAACCGGCTTACAAAAACGACAGCACACAACTCACGAAGCTTTCACTTCGTGGTACGCCGTGCCTCAATCATGGCGACCTGCCAGATTTCTAATTACTGCCAACTCATGAATTGGACAGCTGACAGCCACCTGGTGGTGACACAGGCTTACTGCGCAACCAGTTGGAACCGAATCGCACCTGTTTGCCAGTAGCCTCAGGCAAGAGCCCATTGTTCTGGATGCTTTAAAAGCAGCTCAGATCGAGAGCTCGAGCTAGTTGGTGTTTGGTGTTCAGACTGAACGGTCAAAACCTCTGGAGCCTACGGGGTCAGTTAGAAGGATAAATTCTGGCTAATGCCTAATATGTGGTGTTCTGAGTATAGACCCCTAGCTATACAGTAAGGAATGAATTGGAATTGAGTTCTTAAACTTGAAACCTCTCGCCCATTCCCTGAGTAGTTATAATATCATAATGCTAATTTATTGTGTAGTCACACATATTTTCTGATTAAAGGTGGTCATTGTGGCTGAACAGTGAGAGATCTCAGCCTGGTTGCTGGAGGTTTGCAGGTCTTGTCGAACCCCTGGAAAGGGGTCCTTGACAAAGTCCCCGCCAGGATTGCTGGCCAGGGTAGCGTGAGAGGCTGCCATGCTCCTTCAACGGCTGTGGGAACTATTCTGGCTAATTCTAGACAATCTTTCGGCCCCTACGACGATCGGAGGTTTTCCGGTTCAAATTCCCGGGTTGGTTCCTCCCTTTACCAGATATGTCTTCTCAAAAATTGTTCAAAATTGAGCTGGTTCAGCCACACGAGCATTCCATTGCTTCGGCTGACTTAAGGCTCACAGAAATTAATTTAAAAAAAAAGCTTGTAGTGACCCTTGTCACTTAAATAGGTCACATCCTCAAGGAAGCTAGGGGTTCTCCATTAATAGCAAGGGGTTCTCCAGACTTGTTACACGAGAAACTCGCAACAATATTGTTCCAACAGAAAGACAAAGCAAAAAAACTTCATGGATTTTGGAGTAGAATCATGGGATTTACAAGGCATTAAAATTAGTGTAGAGGTAAAAACTACACTATCTGCAGCACTCCGGGATATGCAATGCAAGCACACGGGTGATCAGTTTGGCGCTTGCTCCCTGCTTACTGCGTGAAGTTTTTTCCGCCTACTCTAAACGCCTGTAAATCCCTTGATTCTACTCCGAATTCCATTCGGTTTTTTGTTTTTTTAGTTTGTTTTGGCATTGGCTTACGGTCCTGTACAACTTTCTAATTTACACCGAAAATTTACAACATGTAGTTCAATGAATGGGCATTCCAAACGTAGATAAGAAAATTAAACTAATACTGCATCTTACCTCTTCCAAGCCTACGCTGGACCCTAGCGGTAGTTGCGGATATATACCTCTGATAATGCTTTGCCTCCATGCTGCTTCTCACGCAAAGCATTAGTAGAGGTGTTAGTAGCCGCAATATCACTAGGGCCCCGCGTACGCTTGGAAGAGGTATGATGCGGTATTTAATTAATTTTCCTATCTTTGTTCAAACTACCATCATTACGTCTTTCCCCGAGCCATAGTTAATATGTGAAAACTCCGTCGTTCTCCTCTAAGTAGATTTGGAATAGAAGAGGGCTTATCCAAACTTTTGGCTAACTCTGTATGTATATTGCATTTACTTAAAACCTAATGCCTATATTAGATTTTGGTGGTGGGAAAAACATTGACATAAGCTTTTTTCCCCCAACGCCGCGAGTTGTTACGAAGGACGAAGCTTTTTCTCACACATAGTTTGAAAACTTTTTAGGAATCTTGACTGTACCTTTGAGAAAATAACCCTCTTTACAGGAAAATGGAAATTTAATTAAACGACATTTTTGTTCGGTTTTTTGACGTATTTTCGATCAAAAACCACAGCTTTCTTTTCTTTGTTCGCAATCGGCGTTAAAGGGGGAAAGAAAAAACAAAGAAGGGTTGGATCGTGGCTTCATCAAATTAACGGCGTGAAGAGCGTAAAATGAAATGGAATTAAGCAAGAATTAAGGATGAAAACAAACTTGAGTGTCAGATGAAGAAATTCGATTTCGAAAAGGACGGAACGGCTCGTTAGTTCCACGGCGGAAGGAATTTATTGCCTTGATGAATTTGAAGAAAAGGCAGAAATAAAGAAAGAAAGAAAACGAGGTTTTAAAACGGATAAAAGGAAATACTTCAAAACCGATTGCTGAAACTGCTGCGAATCATAATTGGTGTTTCGGGTTTGAATTCGGTCCGACCTGTTGACAAATCATTAAAACTTGATAATTAAGAATTAGAGAGCAGGAAGAGTTTAATTTAATTAAGTAAATAGAAGTCAAAGAGGCAAAGCGCAGTTTGGAAAATACAGTTCCACCGTAATGTATTTAACAAAATAAATCCAATAAAATTAATGATCAATAAAACCAAAAATAAAGAGTTAACGAAGCAACTAGGCATTAAATACAGGCCTTGTAAAAACACAAACTACAGTAATATGCGAAGGAAAGATAGCACAGGTTCCTTTATAGAGAATCTAAACATAGAAATTCCCGCATACTAGCTCGGGCACTATAACTATTACATTACCATGGCGGATCCTGGCTACAGGCGCCAACCGTTTTGCAAATAAGAAGCACCAGAGTGTGGTAATTTAAAAAAAGCCTAAAAGTGTACAAATAAAACAAAACAACGTTTCGGAATCTACATTATGTAACACGCTATACACGTATAGCAGGATGCACTCGCAGCTAGCTATAGTTACATACGATGCAGGTGTGCCGTCCCAGTAACACCTAAACCCGGTATTGAGAGGGCGCCACCAGCAGCCAGGCTACAGGACGGCTCCTACTGAGCACCAGTTGGAACCGCTCTGTACCTCACAGCCAGTCACGTGACATAATGCCTCAGGCGAGATCCTATTGTTCTGGCAGCTATATAAGAAGCCCAGATCGACCGAATCAGGGGAGTTGGTGTCTGGATGAGCAACCTGCAAGTTGTCTCTGGAGCTAAAACGTAGGGTCGGTTCAAGGGGAAAGCTTGATGCCGATACCTAACATGTGATGCTATGTGTACAGTCCCCTATAGCTGTGCAGTAAGAAGTGAATAAGAATTGAGCTTGCCATGAAACTTATCGTCCACTGCCTTAGCACCTCACAACTATTCTGTCTTCAGATTACAGCTTAAATTAAAAACATAGCAAAACTGCCGTGTCACCCTGCATCAAGGATTGTTAAAACATATAAATAAGTTTTGACAAAAAAGAAACCTCACACATATTCCCTTTCAAATAAGGGAAAAACGGGGGCCGAATTGCAATGTGCCCTGTCCTTACCCTTAATTCGAAATCCAAACGCTTGTTTTATGTATTGATTTATTTTAACAAAGTTTGGTGCTGGGTGACACGGCAATTTTGCTATGTTTTAAACTTAAACTGAAACCTGAAGACGAAATAGTGTATATTCCGAAACGTTGTTTTGTTTTATTTGTGCACGTTAGGCTTTTTTTTAAGTTACCGGGCGAGAATAGTACCTGTTCATCCTTTCTCAGTTACAAACATACACTTTCTCACAATGCCAGTCCGTATTTAATTCTGATTGTTTGCTTTTTTAACCCTCTGCCTTGTGATTGGTCATCTTTTAGTTATCGCTTGCATTATTTCTAGTGAGGAGGCCATGCATCGAATATATTTGTGACCTGTATGACGATTAACCTACAGGTCAACGGTAAAACAGCTACTAAGCACAGCCCGAGTGAGTTGCTAGGGTCGCCCCAGTAACGCGATGGTTAGAGGGCTGGCATAGTATCCTCAAATTCCTGGGTTCGTGTTCCAGTCGAGACAGTTGTCTTTTCGCACCTTCTCAGATTACTGTATCTTGTATTCTGCCAAGGCAGGTCTTAAATGCAGACTGTTCGATTCGTCTTCTCATGCTTTTCTTATGACACCCAAAAGCAGCATACTAAAAAAAAATAAGCAGCCCATAATGAACTGTATCGAACTGTCTAAACGCCATACCTAAAGGTTTTCCAATACATCGCTATCCGATTTCACCTGGTTTAAAGAATTTGATATAGAGCATAGCGGACTTTTGAGGATATACACTGTTATACAGGGTGTCCAAAAAGTCTTAGAACACCCTCACAACTTTTTAAGGGGTTAAAAGAAAATAGTGAAACTCTGGCAATGTAAGTTTGTTTAAAGGATCTTCCTTTTCGAACAACCGGCGTTGCGCCCACCCCCCTTGGGGGCCCCAGGGACCCAACTCAGAAATTTTCAATGGAATGGGGGGTAAATGAATATCTAATTTGAAAGGGCTTCATTATGCGAGTAAAGTGCCGCAACGATAGCTTCGATACGATGATCCCATCCAAAATGGCAGCCCGTCAAACTTTAGGAATTTCCTCTGCATCTCCATGTCTTACTTAGCCTAAAGACGTCGTAAAGGGACGTAGACGGTTCAATTTAGTTGGTTCATACCTACAACGTCTTTTGCGATTTGAAACCCAGAGTGTGGGCATCAGTGCCCCCCCCCCCCCCCCCATCGCGGGCGAATGTGTGTGGGGTGTGTGTGAGGTACGTATTTATCTAATTCTCGTAATTCTAAGCTAATTGGATTTAAAATTCACCAACATCTAAACTAAGTTATTCGATGATATAAAAACAAACTAAACATAGCCATATAAACAAGCAAGCGTTGTAGAACCCCTTTTTCAATGAACAACGCTTTTTTTTTTACCAGTTAAAGTGGTTTTTAATTTTCCTTACATGCCATAAGCAATAAGGTTTCACGTGGGCTAAATACTACTGTAACATTGTGGTATGTGCAGCCTTACAGGAAAGCTATTAGTGTGCCTTTGTGTTTTGAGTTCGGTTCAAATAAACCTTCCCTTGAGTATCAACCTAATTTGTTTTTGTGTTCTCGTAAAATGAGTATTTGCCCAACAAAAATCTTACCATATTACTTTCAGGCATTCACGATGATAATGAACCTGCTTATTTTACAGAGTCAAACAACGTCATACTCTCTGGTCTGAATAAATTATTATCACAAGTCAGTGTACAGATTACTGGCGCTTTACTTTCGGTATCCCCCTAAGTTTGAAAGTAAATATTCAAGTGTACACGAGTAAAGGCCATCGGCGTCACAATGTCCCTAGTTTTGTTTTCTGGCACCTACAGCTGCCGTCAAAAAAAAGTTGATTATTCACAATTTCGTGCTATTGTAGTTGTTGTTCACTAGTCAGGTTTGCATCAACGTAAATTATTTTTTTAAAGTTTATCGTCAATAAAAAAAAAATATTTACCTCACTGAGTCTTATCCATCGCAGAGTATAATTTCTGCCAGTCAGTTATGATTGAAATAATGAAAAAAAAAAAAAAAATCAGTGAAGTCTTCCCCTTTTCCAGGGGCAAAAAGTGGTATCTCTGAATTATGCGATGAACGGATGAAGTTTGCCATAAAAATATCCCATAATACAGCGTTGTATTTCCCCTTCAACCCAGAACCGTCACTAGCTAAATTACAGCAACAAGTGGGCAGCTACCTATGTGAGCCTACCTTTCGGATTCTGTTGAAATTGTTTGATCAACACTGGGATACCAACAAAAGGCTATCAATCGAATCAGGTTTGGCTGCAAACTCAAAACCGATAGGTGAGGTACATTCACTACAGTATTTTCCGCAGTTAAACAAAGAAACCGACAGTGTGTTTTTGGTTAAATTGTTTGCCACTGGCAATGTCAAGCTTCACTTGAACTAATGCCTTTTAATGTTTGTAATCTTGAATTTTAGAATAAATGAATGGAAACTGTCTTGAATTTTAGCTTTGTGGAATTAATAGTTTGTATATTTGGGAATGGCAGGAGCAGGCGGGGGAATCATCACAGCAAACACCCATCCAGATTAACTGGGTTTAAAATTATATATTTATTTTTACTTGACAGCTGGCTGTGTAATATTGTTAATTACTTTCCTAAATGGTGTAAAATCATGGAGGCACGAAGCCTCTTTCTCCTTTCCACTCTAAATTTGGATTCTGGTAGCAACAGCTTGTCGCTTACTGCTATTCATTCCTACAAAATATTTGTTTCCTACAACAACAAACGCAGTCGTTTAGCAGCAATTTAGAAACATCATAGGATGTGCGCAATGACACGATGACAATAATAGAGGTTTGATGATTTTGGCCTGAGTCGAATGGATACACCAAATGACCGAATCTGATCATTTGGGTTGTGAAATGTGAGCATTGCCAAAATGTAACCAGCTGCTGCTAAGCAATGAAGATACTTACCTTTTGAGAATCTATTTCCAAAGAAAACAGTTGGTTCATTGCCTGCTGCTTCCAGCATGACTTGACTCTTTGTCAGCTTGTTTTTCGTTTGGTGGCTTGGCTTTCAGAATCTTAAAGCTTAACTCAGCTAAAACTATAATACGCGCAAAATCTGGGCGGATGGTCGGTACACCACTAAGAACATTAATATTACAGCTTTATTAACTCTGCCTTCTAGGTATTTGAGCTTTTTCCAAAAGCTATAACACAAAAATAAATATTACAAATAATAACAGGAGTACATAAAGTTTCGTCTGGAACTCTTTATCAACTCATGATGAAAATAAATATCCAAAATAAGCTCAAAAGCCTAGTTAGTCAAGCTGTTAAACGAATGGCCTTGCTGGAGTAGCCTACCACACTCGCCCAGGTTTTGTGCATGTTACCCTACCCCGGCAACCTCTTTCAGTCCGCAGCTAAAATACTGTAGTACCAATAAAAACTGCCAAATCGATATAGTGTCGGTACAAGTTAGTGAGGAACACTGCTGACAATCACATTTTACGGCAGTCAACACAATGAACAACACTAGGAGCTGCAGTACCTAGGAAAAACATATAATAAATACTTCGTAACTGAGAGCGAACCGTCCGACACATTATTGTAATTTAACTGTCAGCACCCTGAATAGTTACTTCTTAGCATAAACAAGAATCAAGCTGGCTTGGATATCGGCCACCTATCAACATCGCTTAGCGAGAGATGAAAGCAAAATATCTGTTTGGCGTTTTACTACTACTGCAAGTAGCTTTTGTATGTTGCGTACAGCTAGGAACAGCATAATGAAGGGATGCAGATGTCTGACTGACTGTCTATGATAACACTAGTAATTCTAATAATCCCCCCCTCCCCCGCCTTTCCCTGCCCCGAAATAAATTTTTACATATGTCGTTCAGCCATATTGCAAAGAATATCCCTACCAAAAAACTTCAGTTTTTAACTTGTACAGTACAATTTTTTGGACGTCATTTTAGGCCGCCATTTTGTATTACCCCCCCCCCCCAAAAAAAAAAAACTAAATTGGATCTTCCCTTCAGAAAATTTAGTTTTGGAATATTATTCGTAACTAATTTCTATACAATCAGATGAGCGATTTGAAAGCTAAAATCGTGTTTTGGGGTGCCAATTTAAACGAAATCTTGGATTTATACAAAACTTGATGAACGTGTTCTGTGAATATCTAACCAGTTTGTGTTCAATCTAATGAACGATTTAGAATTTACAAGCCAAAAACGCCATTAAACCTTAATTCCTCCCCCCGCCCCCCGCCCCCCAAAAAAAACCGTTTTTTTTTCCACCATGTTGGGCTACCGACTGGTATAAAATCATGTACCTACATTGTTAATCCATATTTTAAGAACCTTCTTAACAAAATTTCATTCGAATCGCTTCATGCGTTTTGCTATAACTATCGTAAAACGACTATTGTACATTAATATAAGCCTCAAAATTTCACAGATTTCACAAAAGTTGGTCATTATGGTTTTTTTTTTATTTCTAACCAGTTTGTATTCTCTCTGATGAAAGATTTAGAAGATATAAGCTAAAAACCCTTTCTTGGACATCATTTTGATCCACCATTTTGAATTTTTAGCATCAGGTGTAATATCTAGTACATACATCGTTCAGTCTTAATTAAAGGAAAATTTCTCGTGAATTTCGTTCTAATAGCTTCATGCGTTTGGCTATAACCACCGTAGACCACTTTTTGGACACCAATTTTAACCGCCATCTTAAAATTTCGCAATAAATTAAATAAGAACTTTTTTGATTAATATTTTATTCAGCTTATTCCAAACCAGTCTGTTGTTTAATATGATGAAAGGTTTAGAAAATATAACTGCAAAAATACTCTTTTTGGACGCCATTTTGGTCCGCCATTTTTTATTTTTCGCCACAGGTAAAAACTCAAGCACATACGTCATTCAGCTTTATTTCAAAGAATATTTCTACCAAACTTTATTCGAATCCTTTTATCTGTTTGGACGCAACTGTGGAACAGAGAGACACGTAGTCAAACAGAAGCGAATGCCTTTGTAAGCTAGTACAGCCCAACTTGTTAACTAAAAGTTTTATTTTAAAGGTGAGTTGTAATACAATTGTATGCATGAAGACCGATGGCAGTTTTAACGTCGTCACGCTTTAAACTTGTTTGCTGAGAGTGCCGATAAATCCCACAACTCAGCATTCGCAGAAAACTGTCCTCTGCTGCTTCGAAACAAATGCGATGGTACAGCGTATCCTTTTTAGCGTAGCTGCCCCATCACTGCACAGAGTGGCTTCACTGCGATGTCGTCGGGCAGCCGTAGAAGCCGACGCGTTCCACGCAAATTACAATTCACTTGACAGATTCGTGTACTGACCGTTGACGGCAGCGGCGGAGGAGCGGGGGGAGGGGGGGGGGGGCATCCCGTACATCAACAAAGTGCGTTCTAAACAAACATAGATGCAAACCTATTTCACTTACCTTTTGGACTTGAATGACATACTGAGTGAGTGAGATTGAACTCACAAATTGTGGTCGAAGCCCTACTACTCGGGCAGTGTGATATTGAAGTCCAAAAGGCGACGGAAACAGGTTCGTGTCTGTATTCATTTTATATTAACTGAGTCCGTCGCTTTAGTGCTTTCTACCAAAGGACCATTAAAAAACGAGTGAAGCACACTTAGTGTTTTACCGTACGTGATTCTTTCAATAAGTTATCGTTGCCAGAATGGGGAAAATTAAAATTCGACCGGTGCTTAAAATCTAACACACATCTTAACCTTTTTAGTTAAATAAAGCAACGCATTTACTGACTGAGCTGTGATGACATGAAAGCAGTGTCGGGTTGGGCCGTCCGGGACCCAGCGATTCCCGGGGAGGCCCCCCACTATAGGAGGCCCTTGTTTAAAAAAAAGAAATTTTAAAAAGAGAAATTGTGAAAAATTTGAAATGAATTCAAATGAAAATCGAATCTATAAGTTGCACGAAAACGTTTCAAATCAACGCCGATAAAATTCGCTAACTTCCAGACTCCGCACGGGACCAACCAACCCCCCCCCCCCCCCCCCACTACAGGAGGCCGTTGTTTCAAAGAAACATTTTTAAAATTTGAAATAAAAAAAAGGAAAACTGTATCTAAGTAGGAAAACATTTTAAATCACGTTTATTTCTTTAGATTATACACTAGCTTTCAGGGCTCCTCCCCGCACCCCTCTCCCCACACTCTACAGGAGGCCCTTGTTCAAAAAATTCGTTTTGAAAAATTTGAATTGAATTCCTATGAACATTGCATTTCTAAGTTGCAGGAAAATGTTTCCAATTCACTCAATTATTTTTTAAATACGCCAGCTTGCGGCGCTACTTCTGGTTCTACTTAAAACTATGGCTTTCTGACGGAATCAATTTACCGAAATTTCTTTCAGCTCCGAAAGATGGTACGACATCAAGAGTAGTCTCCAAATCGAAAGGTGAGATAGGAATCGAAGGTGAGTGGGTGTGACAACCATACATAGAAACGTGCAATCACAAGAAACTCTTGTAGTTCTCATTATTATTATTATTCCTATTATTATTATTATTATTACTAGACATATTGCTCCCTTCGCTCACTCTATTGGCGTCCATCCACACTTCATACGGTTTAGTTGATTTCTTTGCGATTAGTTTTCCAGATCGAACTTTGACGTCGTGAAGTTTTCAGAGCAGTTTTGGCATATTTGAGCGTAAAAATAAATCATTACAGCAATGATAATAAGCCTACTCGAAGCGTAATTTAACTATCTTTTAATTAGCGCAATTTTCATGTTTGTAGGTGCCTTAGGTCAAGAGGAGTAAAGGTACACACACACGCGCACGCACATCGTACGTTGTTAATGATGTAGATGACCTTACGTCACAGTTTATTGTCTGTTGTGTAGTATACCGTTCTTCAAGATACACCGAACTTTTTTCTCTTAATTTTTTTTAAAATAATTTTTTCGTTGCTTCTGTTTGCTAATGCTAACTCTTCAATTCAATTTTAAAGGATTCACGGTTACGTTTTTAATGATATTACTTATTGATGTAGTGACACAAACACAGTTCATTGAGAACATAGTGTCATTATTTTATGAATAAATAATTAATAGTTTAAACAAAAATTGCCACGAGAAGATGAATACGGCCTGCTGCCATCGGTTGTCGAGATAACTCATAATTCAAGCGGTAATTTGGAGCCATTTTAAGACTCCGTTTGTAATTTAAGTCTAATGCTGTGTATAATTGCGCAGAAAAGCCGGACAAAATGCAGAAGATTAAGTTCCATGAAAAATTAATACATATTAAAATGGGGATCCACCGACGCTAATGGACTTATAATTATAGTCCTTTTGTTGCTGTTTTGCAGTTTTATTTAGTGTGAAAACAATGTCGGCCGTAGTTATTGGGAATTTGTATTTACATTTTTTTTGTTTAATTTCATTCGTTTGCTGCTCATACTTTGATATTAACTGTCAATTTTGACCCATCAATCCCCATGGTAACGGGCTATCAGGTAAACCACCAACGTCACTGCTGTCGCGAGCGAGACAGCATTCAAGACACCTCTGATACAACGCAGGAATCTCAGCGTTACTGAAAATAAGAATATTCATAGGGAAACTTGTGGATTAATCAAGTCTGAGTATTAATGAAGAGGAATAATCAAGAGTGAGTATTGCACCCAGATCTATAAGGAAGGAGCATTAATAAAATAGTAAAGTCATTAAAATAAACACTAAAATTAAATTGGAAATAAAGTTCTTTTTGTTCCGGCTACAACAGGGTGGCAAGGGTAGCGACCCCCCCCCCAAAAAAAAAATTATTTACATTTAAAAAAAGGCTCTAACTTGCCTCTGTGACCCTTTTAGCAAGGCGAGTGAAAAAAAAGTTGAAAAATTTTTAAGGCCACACTTTTTTCCAAAGTTTTTTTAAGTGAAAATAGGGACCACCTGAATGGAGTACGAAAAAGGGGTCCATATTTTCCCTGTTCAAAACAAAATTAGAAAAACGTACGGACTTTTTTTCAGATGAAAGAAGACGAAATTTTTCAGCTCGTGCTTTTTTTTACATGGGTCATCCATTAAGGGGAGAAGGGCAGGGCAAGTTTTCCACCTGCCCCGCGTAACATAGCTACGTCACTGGGCCCAAAGCAAGTTTCCTAGTTAAAGGAAATGGAAACTTTTACGTAACAAAGTTCGCACATTTAAAAAAAGTACTTTCACAGTGTTAGAGTCACCCGGGTTGAAGTAGAAATATTTACATCTTGTTGAAATTCATGAGAAAGGGAAACTAAAAATTAAAGTCAACACCGTCCTATCTTGGTTTTTTTCTCCCCCCCCCCCCCCCCCCCCCCTAATACAGTAGATTTAAAGGGATGTACGTTTTTCCTTCTTCAAGAACACCGCATACGTATGACTGTTGCTACTCGCAGCAGTCACCTCGCAGCCAAACAGTGTGACTCAAATACCGTGTATTCTATTTGACCTGAACTACAGAATTGAATCAATCGTTCAGTAAAGAGTTGTATGCTCTTTTTGATATTTTTTGCAGCGCTACTCAAAACCCATATAGGACGTATCGTACCTGATCATTGGACGTTCAGCACAGACGCGCTCCATAACTTATGAAGGAGGGACTAGATAGAATATTCAATTTGGTCGAATTTTTTGTGTAATTAAAAGAAAACAAAATTTTTTTCCAAACATACCTTTAACTTTTTTCCCCGAGGCTATTTCATTTCTTTGTGCGTATTTTGATATTTTTTTGTGTGGTTTGTGCCGTCCCCCCCCCCACACACACACAAACAAAATTAAAAAGACTTAAAAAACAAGAGGATATAAAGAATTTAGAAAGAATTTAACGATAGTTAGTGTGTTACGTAGCACCAGCAGCATATAAAACGTATATAAACGTCCATATATTTATGCTGCCCCCTGGCAACACTTAGTCGAACTCCTTCCTTCCACCATCATAAAAAAATAATCGTAACACATTTGCTGAAGCCACCCGTTACGTAATTTGTGCTTGCTCCCTATTTGCGTATAGCAGATGGAGATCGTGTACCCCGAACTCAAAATAAGGGACAGGGAATATTCGGTTCTATAGCGTCCGCGGCCTATCTTGAGTTCGCCCCAGAACGAACACAGATAATCGATAGTATGTTTTTAGTAGCAAAGCACCTTGTTGATATCCAAGATGGTTACAAAAACAATGGCGGCCGTCGATTAAAGCCGCTTCCTCCAGGAAGACGTAGCAGCTCATAAAATACCTACAGGATTCAAGATACGCTGCGCACACAATAAACTGTGTTATTGCTCGCACGGTTACGCGGTGGAGAGTGCCAAGTTTTTTCTTCAAATTCGGATTTAGAAGATTCATTCAAAATGCCATCCAACTTGTTCATCAACAACGAAACCGAATCGCGTATGAGTGTGAAATTTTAACTAAATAAAAATTACATTACGGCTGGACAGTTCAATTTGTGGTGGCGGCTGGTTTATGGCTAGCCGAACAAATATGAAGCGAATATTTGGCAGACTTGTTTCCGGCGGCGGCTTCGGTTATCGGCGACGCCTGAGGGGGTCTAACGTGCCTGATCACTGGACGCTCAGCACCCACAGTTAAATAACATTAAAATTTCCTGACACATTCCGGATTGTTCATAAATAAAGACAAAATCACAAGGTGAAGGGTAAACGAAGCAAACAGTGTGAATTAAAGACTGGCCTTGTGAGGACTGGTTAATTTGGTTAATTTTTAATCTGGCGTTCAGAGATATGGACGACGCGTGGTTTTGGCGCTAATTTAGGAAGACCGTTGATTCCACCTGTTAAGTAACATGCATCAAGGCGAATTTCGCCAATGCAGACTGTTTGCTTTGTTTAGACTTTACCTTGTGATTTATTCTTGATTTATTACTCGCATTATTTCTAGTGCGGAGACCAAAATGTTGCTTTCCCTCCTTGTGCATGTTTGTGACCTCCAGGTCACCACTGAGAAAGACTGAAAAGCTAATTATTGTTTACGCGGTTTATCTTGAGTCCTGCAGGTATTTTATGAGCGGCTACGTCTTCCTGGAGGGGGCGACATTAATCGACGGCCGCCATTGTTTTTGTAACCATCTTGGATATCAACAAGGCACTCTGCTACCAAAAACATACAATTGATTATCTGTGTCGTTCTAGGGCGAACTAAAGATAGGCCTCGAACACTATAGCTCGGCTGGAATCTGTAGCCAATATCTGCCCCGGTACCGCAGTGGTTAGACAGCCCGGCCTAGTCAGAGGGGAGTCCTGTGTTCGAGTCCCAGTCGGGGCAGTTGTCTTTTCTTT
>JAHWFP010201448.1:26874-37447 GCA_023313725.1 Lithobius niger | reverse complement strand
AAATATTAAATTAACCATTATTTATTTATTTGTTATTTATTTATTTTTTATATATAATAAGATGTAAAATATTAAGAAAAACTGACGCAACTCATTGCGCAATGTTGAGTGAACGTATATTTAAAAGAAATGAATAAGATGTCTTTGAATTCTCACACAAGCTGTTTTTAACAGCTTCGAGCAACTCATTTGTATATTGTAGTTGAATAAAATTATTATTATTACTATTATTAATACGGGAAGGATCGGATAATTTTATTGCTACTAAAATCTCTGTGCTGAGGGTTACCTAGCATCCACCAGGATTTCTTCGTGACGCTTCTCTGTTCATCTATCCTTTGAATACAAAGTGATAAATTAGAATGATTATGTTTCGTTTAGTTAAATTTGGTTCATTTTTAATCTGGCGTTCAGAGATGGAAGAGGCGTGGTTTATGTGGCGCTAATTTAGGAAGACCGCTGGTTACGCCTGTTAAGTAACATGCACCATGACGACTTTCGCCATGAAACGGTGAAATTAGCAAGCAACAAATGTAAGAACAACAACAGTCGACATGCCCAAAATGAGGCGAGAATAATGTCGTTTAGACACAATCCCTTTTAAAGGCCGGTTGCCACCAAATTACCATTGCAGCATCTAGGCCTATCGAGTTCTCTCTCGCAGGAAGCAAAGGAATGCACAAAGCAAAACTTTTAAACGGAACAAACATGCCACGTGACTCATTAATTATTGAGTAAAAATTTGGTACGCCCTCGTGCACCTGGAAACAAGCTGTAAAGATTAACGATATTAGTGTCCCTAGATGGCGCCAAGTTATTTTCTTTATATCTTTCCGTGGCGTCATCTAGTGATATCAGTATCGTTAATCTTTATAGCTTGTTTCCAGATGCACGAAGGCGTACCAAATTTTTACTCAGTAATTACAATAAGGAGTCACGTGGCTTGTTTCTTGCGTTTAAAAGTGTTGCTTTGCGCATTCCTTTGCTTCTTGCGAGAGAGAACTCGATAGGCCTAGAGGCTGCAATCCTAATTTGGTGGCAACCGGCCTTTAAGGTTTTAAAACTGACACAAAAGCGCCATTTTGCAGGTATTTGTGAACGCTAGGTGTGACAGAAAAATCTCCAAACAAGAAGAACAATTTCATTGAAGGATTTTTCATTGTTGCAGTTAATTCGTAAAGACTGGTTTGAGCACTAAGGACCCCAGCACACTAAGCAACCAAGCCGCGCGACCAGGTCGCTGCGGCCAACGAGAATGCTTACGGTATATGTAGCACCGCGCACTTGGCCGCCGCGGCCAGTCAGTCGCAGCGGCCACTTGGATTCCGGACAGCGTGCAGGCGACCACAGGGCGACCATATTTGCTCCGTGTTCACTTTTTTACCACGTTATCGAGAATCATCAATGAAAAACGGACATGGCCGCGCGGCACGTCGCCATCTTTTTTGGTCGCGACGGTCATTGTTCGCACTGCCTGGCCGCCCAGTGTACGGGGGCCCTAAACACGCGGGGGTCCTAAATACTCAGTCACAACCCATACCGAAACCCAGATGGTTGAAAAACCCCATGAAGTCCACCATTTAAAGTAACTTGTGATATCATCAAAAGCCAAAATAGTAAAAAGGCCGAGGAATTTTTATTAATTTCTTTTCGTTTTAATGGCTGAGTCACAATGGCTGCCACCAAGTTCCAGTTATCAACCGCGATCACTTACCTTTAACCCACACCCGTTGATTATTCACGACTGGAATAAGAAAGTCAGTGAGAACCACTGATAAAATTAATGAAGATAATGCACAATACGGACAGTTCATAATTTTCTTAGAAAGCGTTACATGAAAACGTCATTACCTGTTTTTTTCCTTTTTTTTTCCGTTAAACTAATTAACTTAAAAAAAAATCCGTTTATAAGGCCCGATTCTGAGTCATCGTCAGTGGCGACGCCAAGAATAAAACAGCTAGGAATTGGGGGGGGGGGGGGGAGGGGGGGCAATGCTAGGCACTGTTTTGAATCAGGTGGTCACTCTCGCATTGGTGTTTAAGACGAGTAAAACAGAAACACAATGCTTACCACAGAATTACAGATCGATTCAACCCACCTCCATCCGTCCCACTCCCACCACTATCTTTACTAGCTGGATTTTCAAGGTTAAAAAAACGCGAGAGACCTTTGAAAACACGATTATGGTGACATATAAGAATCGCACCAGGTATCAACAACACAAGTCAATGATTTTATTTTATTTTATTTTGGTTTGTTTCATTTTTTTATTATTATAGAGCAGTAAGGAGCAGTGACAATAACGTCATATTATTATATAGAGCAGTGACATAACGTAGTATTATTGTATATAACTCTTTGGGGGAGCCAGTAACAGGGTTAGCTACAAGGGGTACTGGAGGGGGAAAAGAAGGTCTTCTCACTGAAGCCAATGCTGTTAGACTGGATTTCTTAAGCCTATAACGCGCGATTTTTGTTGTTGGGGAAAACAACGTTTTTTAAGCCTAAGAAATCCGCTCTCAAAGCACTGTCTTGACTATAAATGCCGTTGTTTTCCCTTACTTTTTAATCTAGTGCCCCTTGTAGCTATGCCCTCCAGATGCTAGTTTGTAGCCAATATGACGTCACTTGCCACTATTCTATAGAGCAGCGGCGTGTGACGTCATATTGGCTACGAGACACCATTTGGAGGTAATAGCTACAAGGCGCACTAGATTAAAATGTAACGGAAAAAACGAGACTTCTAGTCAAGACAGTGCTTTGAGAGCGGATTTCTTAGGCTTAAAAGAACGTTGTTTTCTCCAACAACAAAAATCGTGCGTTACACGCTTAAGAAATCCAGTCTAATAGCATTGCCTTCAGTAAGACGACCTTCTTTTCTCCCTCCATTGCCCCTTGCAGCTAACCCAGTTACTGACTCCACCATAGAGTTATACACACTAATACTACGTCGTGTCACTGCCCTATACAACTCTATGCTGGAGCAAGTAACTGGGATAGCTGCAAGGGGCACTGGAGAGGAAAAAGAAAGGCGTCTTACTGAAGCCAATGCTGTTAGAGCGGATTTTTTAGGTCTAAACGCGAGACTTTGTTGATTTGTTGGCAGTTGCTTAAATTTTTAGAAAGTGGAATCTTTTTTTTCCGATCACAACCTCGCAGCAGAAGGGATCGGAGAGAACAATTTTTTAGGACCAAGAAAGCCGCTCTCAAAGCACTGGATTGACTACAAGTGCCTTAGTTTTTTACCTCCATTTTAATCTGGTGTACCTTGTAGCTAGCTAGCTGTCCAAATGCTGGCCTCGTAGCCAATATGGCGTTATTGTAGATGCTCATATATATATATATATACTATTGTTCCACTCGACCTTGAGCAGCAATAACGCCGTAGTCACTGCGAACGTACCACCCGGAGCCAGTCGTGCAGTTAGCTAAAGAAGTTTATAAAAAAATGCGGTTGAGATTGATAAAAGACTTGAACACACTAAACGGATAAAACACCAAGGCACCTTTTATTTCGAAGAAATAAAAACAACTGTCTTCATTCTCAAAGAAAAATTTAAGAAACACGAAACAAATACGACACACTGCAGGTTGCAAAAATAAACAATCATTACCACAAATAAAAGAACATTATCTGCTCCTACAAAAACCAGAAATTAAAAAAAAAAAAAAAGAATTTCTGTTCTTTACCGAATTGACTTATTGTTTGTTTAAGGCCATGCAAAGTTAAACATTTGGATTGCAGGCGCGTTCTGGTGCCTTAAATTATGGCGGGTTAAAATTGTGTATCTGAATCTTGGTCCACCCGCTAAAAATCATGCTTTCACGGAATTTTGACCGATCTTGACATTCCAATAGAACATTTTAACCGGCTTAAAATGAGCTTATCAAGGGAACAGATTTCAAGAGTTTTTTTTTTTTTTTAAGTTTTAACGAGCCTTATGTCAGCCGAAGCAATTAATGCTTGTATGGCTGAACCGGCTCAATTTTGAACGTTACCATATTTTTTTTTAGAGAAGAAGAAATCTGGTAAAGGGAGGTGCCAGACTGGGGTTTCGATCCGGGACACCTCCGATCATCGTCGGGGCCGAAAGATCGTCCAGAATTAGCCAGAATACATCCACTGAAGGAGCATGGTAGCCTCTCACGCTACCCGGGCCGGCAATCCTGGTAGGGACTTGGCCAAGATCCCCTTTCCAGGGGTTCGACCAGATCCCCAAACCTCCAGCAACCGGGCTGAGCTCTCTCACAGCTCAGTCACGATGACCAATAAGTGACAAATGAGTGTCTAGCTCCAACCACTAGAAAATTATTTGACAAAAAAAAAAAAAAATAAATAAATACCAGGTGATATAAGTCTTAAAATATTCCCAAAATATTATATATATTTTTTAAAAACTGACTACATACTCGTTCAGCTTATGTCAAAGAAATACGGTCAGTTAAATAAAATAAAATGCCTGGTTGCCTGGCGCTTCAATTTGCAACCTCGCCCGCACACCAAACAATTTTTGTTGCGTGGCCTAATAGGTAAGTTTTCATTCCGGTTTTTCACTGTCTAAGTGATGGAATACTGTAACAGCACCACGGTAATTGGTTAAAAGTATTTGGAATATAAAACTTGTTTTGACATTTTGCCAAACTTGTTTTGCCATAGCAGTAATTTGTGTTCAACTGATTCAGATCTCCGAGTAATATACATCCGTTTGTTTGACATCTTTTTCATCCAATTGTTTCCTGGATTTACCGCATGGATTTTTCCAGCTAAATTGTCCCTTTCGTCAATTCACCCACTACGGGACTCGTCTACGTAGTGGGGTAGATAACCCGGTTTGGATTCGGCTCCCAAAAAGTAAAATATCACCAAACATACCATTATTTTATCTAGAACAAAAGATAAAAGTTATGTAATAATGATCATCACAAAGAAAAAGAAAATTGCCTCCTCCTACAAAACCAAAGATTCATATTCTTTACCGGAATCACCTTTTACTTGTTTGTTTGTTTGTCTGTTCAATGGGTAAGGTATATTTTGATTTTTAATTGGCCAAGAGATGGACAATTAAATTAAACCAAGAGATTGACAATTAAAAAAAAAAAGAGATGGACAATTAGAAACCTTCCTTATAAACCAAAAGATGAACAATCTACATCATTAAAATCATACGATGTGCGTGCGTGCGTGCGTGCGTGTTTGTACCTCTACTCCTCTGGAACCAAAGCACCTACAAAGATGGGAGTAGGACCAAACGAAAGATAATTAAATTGCGCTTTTAATAAGCACATTTTCATCGCTATAACTTGATATTATCCCCCTCAAATATGCGAAAAACCATGAAAAAGTAACGTCAAAGTTTTTTTTAACCCTCTTGATGATTGTTTATGACGTCATAGTTTGTTCATGAAAACCTCCTCGAGCGAAGAGAGATGAACTGGAAAAGGGTGCACGGACGACGTATTTTGCAACACACTACATAGAGATCTTACAATTATTTAGATCTTATATTAATTAACTGACTTGATGCATGGAAAAATCAAAACAATCGAGTTGGTTTTAAAACGGTGTCGAACATTCGTGTTTCTGTAGCACGGAGGTGCGTGGATTAAACGAGAAAGCGAGGGATTTCCACGTAAAGTAAACCTTTTGAAGGTGTGGCTCGCTTTGCTCTATCAATCGTTCATCTCTCACCTTCGTAGGAAAAATCTGTACTGAGCAGGACATAAAGAACAATATACTTAAAATAAGTGAAACAAGAAAACCCATATAACGCGTATACTAACACAAATTACAAATGATGTGTGGTTCTTGGTGGTTACATTGATTCAGTCAAGTTTCTGAGGAAACGTTTGCGCTGATTGAGTGATCGAAGCGAACGAAAATCAGCGTTTGTCATCAGAAACAGCGCTTTTCTGATAAATTGCTTGATCTTAACTTTTTGCGTGACTTCTTGGACGTAAACAAATAATTTTGACCTTCTCTCGGGATAATCGATATCTCATACTACACTATTATAATTTGCTTGATCGTTTTTTATGTGGAAGGTCTGTCTGTATCATAAGTGTTGCAGCAAGAAATTTCCTCGAGCGCAGAAAGACGACGCGGAATGAGCGAGCGAAGCGAGCGACTCCGCTAGTCTACATCATTAAAATCATATGATGTGCGTGCGTGCGTGCGTGCGTGTTTGTACCTCTACTCCTCCGGAACCAAAGCACCTACAAAGATGGGAGTAGGACCAAACGAAATATAATTAAATTTCGCTTTTAATAGGCCTATTTTTATCGCTGCAACTTCATATTATCACCCTCAAATATGCGAAGGAACCTGAAAAACTAACGTCAAATTTTTTTCTTCCCTCTTCATGTTTGTTCATGACGTCATAGTTTGTTCATGAAAACCTCCTCGAGCGAAGAGAGATGATCTGGAAAAGGAAGCACGGACGACGTATTCTGCAACACACCACATATACATCTTAAAATTGGTTTTGTATTAACCAATGAATTGATGCATGGTAAAATCAAAACAATAGATTTGGTTTTAAAAGGGTGTCAAACATTCGTGTTTCTGAAGCACGGAGGCGCGTGGATTGAAAGAGCAAAGCGAGCGATTTCCACATAAACTAAACCTTTTCCATGTGTGTTTTGCTTTGCTCTATTGCAGGAGCATGGTAGGAGATTACAACTGACGTTCTGCAGATGTTTCTCCAAGTGAGGGATCATCAGCAAGTGAAGTGATAAGACGCCCATGGAAAAATTTGTACTGAGCAGGACGTAAAGAACAATATTCTTAAAATAAGTAAAACAAGAAAACCCATATAAAGTGTATACCAACACAAATTACAAGTGATGTGTGGTTCTTGGTGGTTACATCGATTCAGTCTCGTTTTTGAGGAAACGTCTGCGCTGATTGAGTGAGCGAAGCGAACGAAAATCAGCGTTTGTCTTGAGAAACAGCGTTTTTCTGATAAATTGCTTGATCTTAACTTTTTGCTTGACTCCTTGACGTAAAAAAATAATATTGACATTCTCTCGAGAAAAGCGATATCGCATACTACACTCTATAATTTGTCGTTTTTTATGTGGAAGGTCTGCCTGTATCATAAGTGTTGCAGCCAGAAATCTTCTCCAGCGCAGCGAGACGACGCGGAATGAGCGAGTGAAGCGAGTGACTCCGCTAGTTAAAATAATAAAGAGATGGACAATTAAAAACCTTCATTATAAACCAAGAGATGAACAATTTAAAAAAAAAAAGAGATGGACAATTAAAAACCTTCCTTACACCTACCTTATATAGAGCATCCGTTTTAACTAAGGCCCCTTCCGTCTTTGGTTGGTAACCATAGCGGCAGCACTGTTTGAATAATAGTAGAATACTTTATTTGCACATCCAACTCTTTTTTTTTTTTTGGCGCACTTCATCCACTCACTTAAAATTGCATTAAATCTTATCTTACTTCTAATTAAAATAGAAAAGAAGGAAAAACTTTCGTCACGAAGTAAGTAAAGAAATATTTTGCAATACACTCCAACGTACCAACGAAGGAATATAAGTCTCTTTTTTTAAGTTTAAATTGAGTTTGCTTGATTAAGCAACGATGCCCCTTAAGGAAGATACATTATAAAGCTTCCTCTGCCTTTAAGTAACCAACGATAATGTTGGGGGGGAGGGGGGAAGAAAAAAGTTGCAAGCATGAAATATTAATTCATTCTTAAAGGCTGAAAAAGAAAGACGAAGCCGTGTTCTGTTGAGAAAAAGCAACACAACTTTCATTATGTTATAACGAGCCTGAAGTATGTTTTTTTGTTTGCTTTTTTTTTTGCGTTTGAATATAGCTTTCAACTGATGAGGTCGTCTCAAGTTAGATTAGGACAGCTATACTGATGAACTGCTATTAGCTTTGTAATTTAATAACAATTCGCAGTAGAAATAATATGATGATTGCTTCGTTCAATGGACTCGCAAAGCTAGGCTATCCCGCACAAAACAAAAAAGCGATTTGACTGAAGTAGCAAGAGTAAGCTTCTCAAGGAAGCCATCATTCAGCATAAATAAAACTCGTCCTAATTCGTAATCGTAGTAGCGGCGGCAGGGTAGCAATTAGGTTGGGTGACAGTGAGTACTGCCCCAGTGTTTGTATGTTTAATAAGCCCAGGTGTGCCCCTAGCGGACACTCCACAAAGCCGTTAATCAAAACTGATGGCTACACCTATATACTATACGATAGTGTGTTATTGTTAATACTGCATTGATAATACCCACCGTAGAGGTGGTGGCCATACGCTACAAACTTAAGACGTTATTATTTATAACTAGAGGAAGCCCGTGCTATGCACGGGGCCGGCCATGAATTAAGTTTACGGACACACGTTTCCCGACACATTTTCCCGGTACTCTTCCCGACATTTTTCAGATTGAACCTGTTCGCCGACGTACGTGCCCGGTCTTGATCGACCACTCCCGCCTGGCTGCTCTTTCCGGGGCCGGTAGATTGGGAGAGTCCACTTGCAATGCAGGCGTGAGGAGAGAGGGAAGTGATTGTACGGCCTTTTACTGTTTTTTCTTATCGGCTATTTTCTTATCAACTCAGCCAGCATCCAGCATTATTATGTAGAATACGCTTCCACCGAGTTTGATTTTCACATGCAGTCGTTAAGTTTCTTTGAAAGTTTTAACTGAAGGAAACAGTATACCTACGATTTACTACTGATAACTGTAAAACTTAACTGAAATAACTGAAATAAGCAACTTTCAGTATAATATTTATTAGTAATAAATCGGTACTGTATTTAGCTGGCACGATCTCAAAAATTAAAATTACATTTTTGGCAGACATATCCCGTGAAACTTGGACGATTTTAGCTTAAGCGCTTACAGTGCGCATTCGTGAACAGAAAAAAATAACGGAGGGCATAAATTCTTAGTTTATTTCGCCGTTTTTATTCGACACCGAGGGCAACAGAATGTACGCTATTACACAATTTTGAAAAACCTTGTTGCCGTTCAACTAAACTAAACACAACCAAAAAAATGCCTTTATTAAAAAAAAAAAAAATGCATTAGATCTCTCAATGGGTTTGGCTTTGTTTACGACGATTTATGGTGGGGAAGGGAGTTGTAAATCGCGCCAGTTTTCAAAAAAAAAAATATATCAGACCCCCGTCAGCTCCAATTTGGTGGAAGGAAGAAAAAATCTACTTTGGGGAATTTAACGAGAATTTTCAATGCATAAACTATAAAAAAGAAACGATGCGACTAAAAAATAGCGCATAAGCGGACAGCGTACATCCTGGCTCTAAAGAAAACACATCAATTTTTTTTCCTTTTGCTTCAAAGTTTTTAAAAACGTGTAACAAAAACAGTGATGGTCGTTATCGGCCGTAAAATAGCGAGACGCGATGGGCTGTGTTATTTATATTGGTTTATAGTAGAAAAAAAAATTCGTGAAAGAAGAAACCCTATTGGCGTTATGACTAAGAAGGAAATGGACCGTTAAAGAACCGCAATAAAATAGTTTGACCAAAAAAAAAAAAAGGGTGTTAAAATATTTTGTGCAAGCTCAGATTCTTTAGTGGTTTGCCCATCGAAAATAGAGGAAAAACTTGTTTTCGCCGAATATGTGATGGATCGCGGAAAATAAAAAGTAAATTGTATGGTTTACGATCAATAAACTTGTTAAATATTGAGACTGTTGGCTGACGCTAGTAAATATTTTTATACGGAAAAATTTTCCCAAAAGGGCGTACAAATAGTGCTGTAAAAATACATAACTTCGGCCAGCAGTAAATTTCACCAAATAATATGTATATACGCTTGCGTTTCCACTTTTCTAGTTCCTAAAAAAGTGTCGACTCGAAATTCATAATTGCAGATGCTGTAGACAAGTTAGAATTTAAGACAGTTGCTTATCATATTTAGCCATTAGTTTCCTACGCATGCGCTGCTGGCAGATTCTAGCTTTCCCCAGTACACATTTGACATTGCCACTCTCACGACTTGCCGAGTCGCTCATTCCTCATTCAGCGACGTCTCGCTTCGATCGAGAAGATTTCTTGTTGAACTCTTATGCCGCTGGTAGACATTTCGCCGCATAAATTATCGAGCCAATGATTAGAATGTGGTACGTCTTATTAACACTGGCGATAGCCAGTGTTAGTAAGGGTCGACCTAGGACCTCTGTGTTAAACTCTCAACTTTGAGAGCTTATAACTCCGTCAAAAGTAAACATAGTTAAACCAAATTTGGAATCTAGCCTTGACTAGTAAAGGCCTAGCTACAGTCCAAAAATTGTGAAATTCGGTCCAGCCAAACCCGAGATGCAGACAGGGGCCAAATAGACAACTTCTTGTTCTGCTTCTTGTTGTTGTTGTTGTTCTGGGGATACTTTCGTCTGTCCTCTCTACAGGTCAAACCATTTGTCCTATAAAGCGGGTTCTTAGCTCATTTTACAGGTATTGCTCTGTAGATGTGCCCTTTTTATAAGACCTTTTCTAATTGGTCAAGTGGTTCAGGGGTTACGGAGCTCTAAACCACCAGATTGATTGTTTTACATTGTTTTAAACATTGTTATTATTCAA
>JAHWFP010201448.1:0-26260 GCA_023313725.1 Lithobius niger | reverse complement strand
ACACCTAGACCCTGACTGTCAAAGCTTGTCCGTGTTCCTTCTAGGTTATGACTTTTAGATCCTTACTCTAAACATTTAACGTTCCGTTTTTGTTTATTAATTCGTAATGCTTGAGTGAAATTTGACATTGACTCTGACATTGATATATCAAAAAAATACTTTTTGGGGGTATGTTGCACGGATAGTACTGCAGTGGAAACGGGCGTCTCCCCATAACGATACATGGTTAAAATTGTATCACCGGAAGAGGTTGAAAATTCAAGTCAGCGGTTGAAAATTGCGTCCAAACAGGGTTTATTGTACTGTAACGAAACCAATGGATCAGATTGCGGCCTTGCCGTGCTGGAAACACTCCTGCTCGTCTGATCACCGAATCTAAGCACCTTTGGGCCCGTTTGATATACTTGGGTGGGTGACGGCCTGGAAGTCCGGTTGCTGCAGACTTAGGGCATTAGGGCTTCGTCGGGTAGATTACCAGGGGTGGTTAACATTCCCTACAAAACCTTTTTTGATCAGATTGAAAAAATGGTACCAATGTTCGGGTTTGGTCTGCCCCCAAAGTTGATGTCAGACCTCACTGTTAAAAAGTCTATCTTATAGCCGTCGTTCGCTTCCTGAGCCTCCATCTCAAGCAGTCCCATGTAATCTGCTGTTGTGGGACATGTATATGGGTGTCTCGGCGGTTAGGGTGGGGGATGTTCTGGCTCTTAGTTTAGGAGAGTAAGTTTGGTTAAGTTTTAGTTAAGTAAGTTAGTGTGAGCAGATGGTGTGTAGACCGCCTTACGCTCAATAAAAGAAGTAAGTAAGCATCCGTCATTATTACATTGGCGGACACTGGGTGTGGTACATTAGCTGATGAAAGCCATGGGTTCACGGTTTTCGCAAATTTGATGATGGTGAGGGTAAATATATACACTATGCCGCCATACAGGCTAGAGAATTTGTTAAAATTGGCGGACTTTGCGCCTTTAACAGCATTAGCTGATTCCCAACAAGTGTAATTAAAATGCTGTACTGTAATTAGACCCCAAGTTACTGCTGATTGTTTATGCTATAGCACATTTTTTCTGTTTGTTTTCGTGTGGAGTTCGAATTTAAACTGCTCTTGTGGTAGTTATAATATGAAAGGTGGAGATGTGCTTTTTTCCAACAGAATAATTAGAAACTTTTAAGATAAGTAAGAACTTTTAAGATAATTGTCTGTGCTGCAGTACTATGTTTTCTGCTTGTACTAATGCTGACGTTCAATTTGAACTGTATAGCTACGGTAATTATAATAAAACAAAACACACAGTCAAAACTAATAAGGTATGATGGAAAGTTGAGAAGGGCTTTTATCCGGCAGGGGTTATAAAAATGTAGCTATGGCAATTATAATTTTAAAAAATGTGATTAGGCTTTAATAATAATAAAACAAAACACACAGTCAAAACTAATAAGGTATGATGGAAAGTTGAGAAGGGCTTTTATCTGGCAGGGGTTATAAAAATGTAGCTATGGTAATTATAATTTTAAAAAATGTGATTAGGTTTTAATAATAATAAAACAAAACACACAGTAAAAACTAATAAGGTTTGATGGAAAGTTGAGAAGGGCTTTTATCCGGCAGGGGTTATAAAAATGCTTTATAGATAGGCCAAAATAACAGAGCCGATGTAATTTCACATAGACAAAGAGCCCAAATTCTGCCCAATATAGTAAAACACATTAAATTCTAACACTTTCATACAAATTATTAGATCCCTTTGTCGTAATTAAAAATACCATAGCAGTTCGAAGTTGAAAAATAGCATTAATACAAAGCAAACATGTCCTGCTTTTGCAGAGCAAAACTGCAATACTTCCTCTAATTACAGGAGAACATGTATACTACGTTTCTTAGAAAGTTTGTTTCCCTACCTATCATCTGAGTCTAATTACATAATTTGAAATTTTGTATATCTTACTTCAAACGGCAACACTAACATAAAATCCACGGTCCATGTATATACAATTTACGGTTAGGAAGATGTATTAGGCCTACTACAAAGGATGTATTTTAGTAAAACATGTTAATTTTACATTAAATACAAATACGACCTTTACTTAAAACCATTTAATTCTGTACATTATTTGTTAAAATTTCTTTTTAATCCGATCCGCGGCTTAGAAGTCACAAGCAAAATTACTTCCTTTGGGTAGTATTTTGGTCGCCACCTAAATAATGTAGATTTGGGCCTATGCATTATTTATGCAATCCTTTTAAAAGTAATTTTTTTTTAATAAAGACCTACTTCAGTATGAGTTTTCGGTTAATTTGAAACTGTAATTGGTTATCGGGATTTGGTATCGGCCAGTTTCGTTAAATGATTGGCTCGGGCTTGGCTCGGGTGGAAAAAAAAGCTGATCGGCTTAACCTTAATATAGTGTCGTGTTGAGGATAAATCCCAATGCGGCCGAAATTCAAATTGTGGAAAATTTAAGGGGCAGGTGCAGGGTAAAGAAAAACTAAAAGTTAAAGGTTGAGTGTCCACCATTCATAGAGAGAAAGATGCATCAATAACGTTTTCATGATACTATCTAGCTAAATAGCTAGCTATCTTGGCGGCCCTTCCCTGGTTGAATGATATCACCTCTTACCAAGGCCGACCCTTTTTGTCCAACCAGCCAAATAGAAAAGAAAGCGGAGCCTGCTCCATTATGTCGACAGTGGAAGTCACGACGGCCCTAGTATAATTAACTACATTAAATAAAAATGTCTTTTAACTGTGTGTGGTAGAAGTGAGAGCGTTTTAAATCACCTCTTTATAACAGCTTTCCGTTCACTAAAGCAGTGCCACCGCTAACAGCAGTGTTGTCAGTACGGGGAAGTATGTGAGGGTGGAAAAGGATGGGGCTAGGGAAAGAGGTGGGTGGAATTAAGGCTGTTGAAGTGGAGAGGTGAAAGAGGGAAACGGGGAGGAAAATACGGGGAGATATCGCGAGGACGAGAAGAGATTAAGGTGGGAACGCTGGTATACGGGCATTGGGGAAGTGTGCTGCTGATTAGGACGAGGGGAGGGAATGGGATTTGTACACCGGAAACGGAGTGGAAAGCAGGAGGGAAGGAATAGAATGCTAACTGTGGTATTGGTGGGGAGGGAGACCAAATCCTGGAGCATGTACCGGTTGATTGTTGGGGGCTGGAGGATCGTATAGTGATTTCACACGGAAGAATGCTATGCCATGCCATGCCATGCCGTGCCATGCCATGCCGCGCATTTGACACGAAATAATGTTTGCGCGCGTACCGTCCCACCCGACGCAACAAACGCCAGACCCAGAATGGCACGTTCTGGCGCTGCTCGGCACGCGTTGATCATTCCGTCTGAAATCTGAAGGCGCGCTGTGCCGCGCTGCTGGAAATGTAAACAATGCTTCATTGTAGCTTAAAATTTCCCACCACCAGTTGTTGCCAAAACGAAAGACGCCGACAACGGCCGCTTGTAAATTAAATCGTGTGAAATCAAGTCGCGCTGGCCCTCCAGAACCTGCTAAAGGGGGCTGGCAGCATCCAGCCGTATCAGGCCACGGCCAGCTCCAGCCCGAGATGAATTATGCCATGTGAAATCACTATTAGGGTGGGGGGGGTAGAGGAATTCGAGAGAGAGGCTTAAGAGGCCATTCGTTGGCTTCTTGGTTGTATGGAAGAGTGGGGGAGAGAGAGATAGAAGTGGGGTAAGAGGGGTGCAGATGAGGTGGTGGAACAGAAGAGTGAACACGTAATCGCGTTGCTATTTTTAAGCAAGGTCGTTACTTTTTAGTGTGAGCTCGCAGCGCCAGCTATTCTTTAGTAATTAAACTTTTAAAGGCGGGTTGTCACCAAACGAAAGTTTTCTGCATCTAGCGCCATCGAGCGCTATATAGTTCTCTCTAGCGCTTGCTCGCCGCCAGAAAAAGAAAGCACAAAGAAATATCTCTTCACACAACAATCAAGCCACGTGTCTCCTTAATTATTGAGTAATAATTTGGTACGTCGTCGTGCACCTGGAAGCAAGCCGTAAAATTTAACGATATTGATGCCACTAGATGGCGCCACGGTCGAATATAAAGAAAATACCCTAGCACCATCTAGTGACAGTAATGTCGTTAAGCTTTACTGCAGCTTGCTTCCAGGTGCACGAGGACATCCCAAATTTTTCCTCAATAATTAAGGAAGGTTTGGCGTGGCGTGGCGTGGCGTGGCGTGGCGTGGCGTAGCTTGGCGTGGCTTGGCGTGGCTTGTTTATTGTGTTTAAACGTATTGCTTTGTGCATTCCTTTGCTTGCTGCTAAAGTGAACTCGATAGGGCTAGATGCTGCAGACTTTAATATGGTGGAAACCAGCCTTTAATAGCGAATCTGTTTGATGGACTACTGGGAACGTTTTCACGATCTTAAATACTAATGGCTATACAGGCCCCACCACCCAACTCTACTATGCTGCTGCCGATGAGGCTTTATTTCTCCGAAGACAGGCTTTACTGAGTTAGTTCACACAAGAACATAGTCGGTTTCAAAGTTAAACATGTCTTTTATTCACAGTTTTACGGATTACAGTTTTAACTCCGTCTGATGCAATTACAATTCCATTCAAGGTGGTGGTGTACGTTTTTACATTTACAATACTCCAAGCCAATGTTCTTTGCTTCGTATAGAAGTTTACAGTTCACAACTTTAACAATTTTACTTGACAGGATAACGTTTGTGTGAAGTTATTTTCTTGGTATCACACCAAATTCAACAAATACTTTGAAATAATTGATTAATTAATTAATTAATTAACGGTTGTTCAGTAATCAGTCAATATTCGGTAAAAATCAATCAGTTCCACTCTTGGTCCCTTATTAAATCGGACAATCAATCAATAGTGTTATTTGCTTTCAAGTTATGATAATTATTGACTTGATCAGTTTACTTATTAATTTTAGTTACAATGGCTCAAAATCCCACTACTGTTACTGTAAACCCCGTTCTATCGTGAGTTTCTTCCGGGTACTCCGGTTTCGTCCCTCATGCGACATAACAAGTGACATGATGGTGGTACCTTCCACATAACATCTGCCGATTGGGCCTTAAAAAAGCTGTAAGCTTACTGACCGACACCTTCTATTCTATTCTGAGTGATATACGTAAATGGCCTACCTTGAGTTTTGGTAGACTGGTTCTGGCACAACCTGTATAGCGCAGTGTTAACCTCTAGACCCAATGGACCGCAGTTCGGTGATCGCTTGGTAGATAGGCCTACCTCGCACATTGTAGACTAATTGAGCTCCTTTAGGCTACTCTCTCCATGTAGAGACTAAAGCTTGGGTCACGGTTTGACGAATCAGCAGAGCTAAGGAAGACGACATACCACTGCATGTGGGCGAGTTTTGGTCTTTAAAGCAATAACACCCTTTCGGACACAAAGTGCCCTTGAGGTAGGTTTATGCATCTGTTATTTGTAATGGGTGCATGACTCATTTTTTAGCGTATGGGGTTCGAAGGAAAAAAGGGATCCAAGTAGGTAAGCGAAGGGGACAGGTTGTTTACTGTGTCTCATTGGTTGAGGCTGAAAGAGGATTTAAGGTTTAAGAACAAGGTAATGTCAATAACTGTTACAATACAACTAGGAAACAGGCTTTGGGCCTATTGTAGGCGGAGCGAACAGACCTTTATTTCAAATTTATATTTAGTGTTTACTTTAATGACTGTACCATATTTGTTAATGCTCCTTAAAAATCTCGGAAAAATGCTCACTCGGCTAAGTTTGGGCTCTTTGCCTTTTGGTGTGACGTACTGCTGTTATTTGCAGGCCTTTGTCTTAGTTTACCTTTTTTCTTCAAATAGGCCAAAGCTATGTACCATATTCATTTTAATAGGCTTTCGTTTGTTCCATCACTTAGTGTCTGTTTAGTTATTTTTAACTTCTTTCCACATCCGACACTAAAGATGTGAGCCATCGCCGCCGAATAAAAATAAAACGGAACGTTTGTTACGGTGGTGGGGCCGCCGCCGCTAATAATTCTGACATTGTTTACAATAATACTTTACTCCTGTGCAAAGTGCCTTCCCTAAATTACAAATATTAATAATAAAGCATTAAGTCAAACAATCATCAGAGCGATAGTTTCTAACAATACTCAAAAGATTTAGCAGGTTGGCAATGCTGCCGCTGGTCTAATACTTGACAACGCCACCAACGAAAATACTAAAGCGCACACCTGTATAACGCACTGCAACAGCGATATGAAAGCCATATTATAATCTATCAGTAACGATCACAATATTGCAGGTCAAAAAATGTTAGCTCTTAGACCTGCGTTAGCCTTTAGGCCTAATTTTTAGCTTTTAGGCCTAATTTTTAGTTGCATTTTTATTTCGTAAGTAGCAGCTGCGTTTGAGATTAGGCTTAGTCATTAATGCGCCACGGCATCGAGAGTATATACGTTGCCGTGGTAACGAGGAATTAAACGCAGGCATGTTGTTGTTTCGTGCTGTGGTGCAAATACATCGTCTCATGTATACATTTGGTTTTATATGTATCACTTCGCCGTGATACGATGATTTAGGTTTCATATTTGAGATTCCCATCGCTAGTGTAATTCTAGTTTCGTTGCCATGCTGAAGGTAATCCCTCTAAGCATTCGTTTTTTCTTAATGATGCTAAGTTGTATCGTTAACAGAATCCTTTTGTTTTTTATGGTTGCGATGTTCCAGTAGTGGTTAAAATGCGATAATCAAATATTATTATTTCAATGAGTTACGTCGAAAAAGGTTATCAGCTAGAAAGAAGCAACCAAAATTTAATTTACCGTGTTTTTTAAAGTTCACTTGACTACCACCAGCATGGTGTATGCTTTGTCGGAATTGCTTAATTATTCACGACTCCAAATTTACAATGGTGAGTGTTAGAAATAAATTCAAAAATTTGTAATTTCTCCTGTATTAATTGTTCGATTTACGACAAATTTTGGCTCAGCAATACTAATTAGGGTATCAAGCGTTGTACCAAATTTCATTCCAATCCGATCTTTCGTTTGGGCTCCACCCAGACTAAAAATGTGCAACCAACAACCAACGGACCAAGCAACCAACCACCAACATTTTGCAATTTGGTGTCCGTTGTAGGCTACGCTTCGCTCGTTCGCTCCGCCAAAAATATGTAAGCCAACGTACGAGGTCGTGTTTTTGTTTCTTTCAGATGGTCACTATTTGATTCAAGGATAAACAAATCATAAGGGCCATGAAATGTTTCCATCTGGAAAGGTCGCTATTTTTTCATCGCTATTTTTTCATTATTGTGTTGGTCTTAAAGTCTTGAAGCCTCGGTCTTTTTTCGTTGTACTCGATGAAATCACCACTCTCTCTGATGAGGTCGAAAACAAGTTTGTTTATCCCTCTGGCTAAATGACATGATTCTCTGAGAAAACAAAAGTGGCTTTCTCGCTGTTGCAAAGCTTTTTCCTTAAAATACTTTGTCACTTTTCTGATGAAAAACAAATAATTTTCTATGCCACAGAACATAGCAATACATACAATGAATACCTTGATATAAACCACATTTCGGTAGAAATGCTGCCAACCATACTAAGATAAAAAGAGAAAAAAATGGCTCACAAAAGAAATAAATTATTAAACAACTAGGTGTTCCCGCGATGATCATCTGCGCATGCGCGAGCGAAACACTATTCTAGACAGCATGAAATGAAAACGCTTCCGACTGCTCCCTTTCTCACGCATTCAGTGCCACCCTCCCCCCCTCTCCGCACTCCCCCATTGTGGTGTCTGAGTACCTCCCCATGCACCCTCCGGCTGCCCTGGTGTTGTCTTATCACGAAAGTAAATCGTGCTTTCCATGGAGGGTGCCCCTCTTATTCTCAGTGGGGCTGCATTGCCTGTTTCTCCACACTTGATACAAAGCTATAAGCCCGCAACAGCGATCGTGCATGCAATGATTGTTACTCGACCAATTTTGAAACTGTTTAACTCGGCTCTAAGATCAGCCTTATTGAAGCAATTGGTTTCCTATTGGACAGGCACTGTTTGAAGCCCATTGTCTTCATATTTTATGGCCATTGTTAGACTTCTGCACTGTTAGGGCTCGTTTACGCAACGAGACCTTCTCGCTCGCAGAAAGCTATTTGCCAGGCAACCGTTATTTATTTACGATTAGTTTCCCGTATACATTAAATGAATGCGGTAATAGACAACAAATTAAATGTAGTATAAATAACAACACGAACAAAGAACAAAGTGCAACAGTGATTTTAAACGTAGGTACAACATTGTTGTCATTTCACGCTATTTCCAAAATTTGCTATTCTCGCTAAAAAAAACAGCTTCTAGCAGTGATCAAATGACGGTAGAATAAATAGTTACTCGCAGCAAGAATTCAAAATCCAACATGGCGTCCACTTCAGGGTTGTCGAATCGAAGACAAATCATCGAATACCGGAATTCAGAAATCTGTCCGTCGTCTTGTACAGCAGTAAAAATTGTTTTCTAGTTGTCATAAATCGACGCTGTCATGTTGCATGCTTCGTACGTCGTGTTGCAAGGCACGAGGAGGAGATTTGCGTCCGCGTTGTTGCCATGGTTACTGCGTATAGACAACTTGAAAACCACATTACTCGGTAAAGGCGAGAAGCAGCCAGCAGATTTAGTATTGACCAAGTGAAAGCTAGTAAGCGAGAAATTTGTCGTAGCGTAAACGAACCCTTAGCTTCTCTTATTTAAGCTACTATCCGGCCGCATGATTCTGTATCCGGGCGCATGGCGTACGGCCACGGCTCGTTGAAATCAATCAATCAATCAATCAATCTTTAAGCTACTATTGGTCGTAGGTGTGCCTCACTTCCTTCACGCTACGATTTGTATTGTTGCGTCACGTACTTCTTCTTACCCTCGCCCTTATTCATTGGTACCTTGCTGCCTCACCCAACAACAACGTTTGAATGTTTTATGTGAAGCATTGCTTTGTCTGTTAAAGCATTATCTCCTCATTGTTTAGTTAATTTGAGCCGATTTTATTAGCTATCGCAATGGTGGGTTTGCTGTGTCCGCATCATATCCCTTTCGCGGGCCGCCTAAAATTCGAATTACGCGTATGTAGATATAATATAGATCTAAGAGTACAGATATTTTCGCATATTACCAAAGGGTTGAACATGGTAAATATTGTAATTAAATTTATAGTTCTTTTCGGAAAAACCGGATAATTCGGTTTCCCCGTGTTCAAGTGTCTATTAATGGAGGTAGAGCCCGGTTATGGCTCGATAAATTGGGTATAAATTGTCTATTTTTGTTTGTAATATTTAAATTTAAATGAAAGCTGCCTGCGTCCACGTTGTTGTTTTTTACGACTTTGTTTGGAACGTTCAGCCAAATGTATATAGTTTCACAAACCATATACATTTTTCCTGTTTTTCCCTCCTTGGGAGACGCTTCTGTCATACGTCTCAAATATACTTATTGTGTTCGCGGTTTATTTACGAGCGGTATTTTATGAGCGGCTACGTTTTCCTGGAGGGGGCGGCATTAATCGACGGCCGCCATTGTTTTTGTAGCCATCTTGGATATCGACAAGGCACTCTACTATCAAAAACATATAATTGATTATCTGTGTCGTTCTGGGGCGAACTCAAAAGATAGGCAGCGGACACCATAAATGCTTCTATAGTTATTTTTACATGGGAAAACCAAGAAATTAGCGAGAGGGGATGTCCTTCGAACTAGACACTCACTTTAAATAGAAATCTCAGTATCGAAAGACATGCACAATCATCCACTAGGAAAAATTCCGATATCATACTAAAAACCATAAACAAAAAAAATAAGTTGTCAATTTCTCGTTTTACACGAGTTGGACACGACGAGATTGCAGTAAAAAGTCCAAAAGGACGAAATGCGGAGAAGGATATTGGGGATAAGAGAACAAGTCAAGACTTATCGCGAAATGCACAATACACATTTACTGTAAAAATCCTCAATTTTACAGTATTATTATCAAGTTCTATTATTTGCTGTATATTATATATTATATATATATATATATATCGTTTCATGTGTTGAACAAATTTATATAAAAAGACCCGAGAAATTTCAAAGTTTCACAAGATCGAGGTTTAGATTATGACCCTTAAAGGGACATAAATTCTTCCGGTATGTCGTGCGACCCATTGAGAATAGTGTTTGCAACATTTACACAGGTTAGAGTTAATGTCGCAAAATCATCTCGCACGAAAGAAAAAAATAAGAAAATGACTGTATTGGCAACATTTACATAATTTTTGAACTAAAGTCGCAAAACTGAGTAGTACAGGAAAGCCAACATGGACGCATGTACCTTTAAAAGCTCAAGAATTCAGAGAAAAAAATTAGGCAAGTTCAAGAAACATTTGTGTTTTCGGAAACATTTCCTAGGCTTCATTAATTCTTTAGCAGTGGCAGAGAACTCGTTTGCGGTTTTAAATCTTACTTAGTTGAAAATGACTTTGTTTTTTTGTTCATTCTACCGCCCAACCACATTACTTTCCACCCCATTTTTCTTGAATTCACAAAAAAAAAAAGCATGAAGTTGGAAAGATTATCCAGTTCTGTCGCGTATAACGTCTGCTTCTTCACTGGTTTCCCTATTTAACGACCCTCTCTTATGGTTCGTTTCCCATTCAAACCAAGCACTATAAGTCCCCGTTCTGACAGATTTCCAAATCCAGTTCTGTCGTTGCAAATGTCAGTTGCGTTGACTCCTTCTTTCTCCCATATACAGCGTGAACGTATTTTCAGTCTCTTCCTTTCGCGTCGTCCATATCTCATTCGTATAATTTCATCATACATATGTATGGCTGCTCTGTAAGAAGAACTTACGGTTTCCCAAATTGTCACAATTCAAAATGACATTCCCTCCTGGCGGATAGCCACGGAACGGCCCAAAGCCATGCCATCCACTCCATATGGATCAGATTCAATGACAGTGTAACGAAAAAATGGCGGTCTGGGTCTACGTCACTGTCCGAAGAGTGCGTCCGAGAAGTCTTGTAGCAGCCTCATTCTGTATGATGTGACATGGCCACGCTGGATGTTAAGCGGTTTATCTGAAATTCGTTGCATAGCTGGTAGGATCGGTGGGGATGGTTCGGTGAAATTTGCAACGGAATAGCTACTAAAGTTCAAAAGGTACAAATCGGTGAAGCCGTGACACATTCGAGGGGATTGGGAGTACCAGGTGTCACTTCGTAATGCCAGCAAAGGTTAAGCTACTGTCACGCACTACTGATTTACGTTTTGGCAGGAGCATGCAGAGTTCCGTTAGACAGTATTATTCGTACAGTATTCACAGCCTATGAAAGTTGTGATATCCACCCAAAACTGGTATAAGAGAAGCCGCCAATTTTCCAAAAAGGGTCGGCCTTTAAAGGTTGTGATACCCACCCAAAACTGGTATAAGAGAAGCCGCCAATTTTCAAAAAAAAGTTGGCCTTTGAAAGTAGAATATCATTTAACCAGGGAAAGGCCGCCAAGGTCAATCCTATAAGCCAAGTTAATCGCACCGAATAATACTTCGGATGTTAAATGAAAACTTGAAGATTGTTAGGTACGATTAACATGGCTAATAGAATTAACCTTGGCGGCCATTCCCTGGTTGAATGATTTCACTACTTTCAAAGGCCGACCCTATTTAGAAACTTGGCGGCTTCTCTTTAACCAGTTTTGGGTTTGGGTGGATTGTTCCTACAGTGGGATCCGCAGATGCGAGTACGTACTAAACAAAATTAGAAAACAAAAACGAACTCAATTGATGTTTAAGGTACGGTTTAACTGATCCGAAGCGGTCAGAGCAGCAAAGGAACACAAATTAACTTTCCTGTAAAGTTTCAAGTGTTGCTGTGCTGTTCATTCCACGTGAAACCTTACTGCTGTATGCAAATGTTTTTACCATTCTTACTTTTTGCACACGATTAGTCAGCCTAATGATTGGTGCGTTCTACTTTGCTAAAAGACATCGCTGGAAAATGGTTAAAAACTATTCATCTTAGTGTGCTTAACCACATCTCTACGGGAAATACGGGGTTCGTACGAGTCCTTGAAGACCTTGAAATGTCCTGGAAACTAATAATGAAATCCTGCTTTGAAAAGTGCGTGAAAATATTGAAAAATGATATATGTATCATCAGTGGGGTGATTAACGGAAAGTAGACGACTTGACTGAAGCATACTGAAAAACGTTGCCCATAAAGTGGTCGAGTGTATAGCCTTACATTATTCCGCCTTTGTTTCGCCATCAAAAGTTTTGAAAGTTGGGCTCCCGTTTTAATTGTATTTACGTGTGTAATTGTTGGCTAGAGCAGTTAGGTTTCACGTCGACTAAACAGTACAGCAACACTGCAGTAACTGAAACCTTACAGGAAAGTTTATTTGTGTTCCTTTGCTGTTTTGACTTCGGATCAGGTAAATCTTACCTTAAACATCATACGAGTTCGTTTTTATTTTCTAATTCGTGATGCTTTGACATACCAAGTTGGTCTTCTGTACTCCTTGCAAACGCACCGAATTTCGCTCGCTTCGCTCGCTCATTCAGTGCAAGTCTTTCCGTTGTAAGTTGGTTTGTCAGCAGCTCTCTTTCAGCGGCGTTGGCCTTTATTCGTATCATTACAGGTCGGCAAGCCAAATGGAAAACAGATATTTTAGTTAACACGGAAGGGTGACGTCAAACAACCATATAAACTAGTTCGTAATAAGGATAACGCTTCCTCTTCATTTCCTCAAAGTGCGAGTGAATTGTTGGCTCCCCATTATTGCTATTTGTGTTGGGCGTGGGTAGTGTAAGCTAGTTTTTAATAGAGTAGAGAGCACAGCGTTGGGGCTTCCATTCTCTCGTAATAAAAATTGAATTTGTTTAAAACAATGTAAAACAATAAAATTGGTCGTTCAGGGCGCCGTAACTCCGAAATGGCACAACCAGTTGAAGTTTCTACTTCTATGAAGGGCACATTTGCGGAATTAGCTCTTTCAACTGAGCTAAGAACCTGCTTTCTAGGACAAAATAATTTAGTCTGTAGAGGCCATTATATAAACGTGTCCAAAGAACAACAACAACAAGTTCAATTAAGCCAAAAATGAAAATCACGATTCCAGCTTAAGTCCAGATCTCCGATGTGACAAATCGGAAATTAATAAAAGTTGGCATATACGTTCACCAAGTCAAACAAAGCTCACATACTAAATTTGAGTGGAAAATCTTGAAACACGGCGGAGACATTAAGCATCAAAATTTCGGCTTTAACATGGGAGACCGAGGTCAAACCTTAAGCTCGTAGCCCACTACTCTGTTCCGTTCCATTCCGTCACGTCACGTGCGTCGCAGGCCGTCAAATTTCTATTTGGGTTAAAAGCACGTAAATTAGATGAGCCGCGTATACGGCTCCATCCCGTTTCGTGACGACCCGTCGGCTGACGGACGGGATTGTCGAGGCAGAATCCTTTCAGTCAAAAACTGATCGCATCGGAGAAGTGTACGCACCTGCTGTCAGTCGACGGCCGTCGTCGTTCGTCACGCGCCTGAGCACAATGCCTTTCCCCCACTAAATGGAGATGTGAACCTATTTCAGTTGCCTTCTGCACTTAAATGTCATCATGCCTGAGCGTACCTAAATTACTACGATTTTCTATGTAATTACCTACTTAACGGTCAGTACAAGTCCTTCTTCATTTGCATTGCCAGTTGGACGCGATAAAATTTAAAATCTCAGCGGAGCCGAACGAAACGGTTAGCGTCGGAAGCAATGTGCGCTGGACCATCCGTTACCTTCAGTCGTCGGAACGGGACAGAACGGAGTAGCGTGTTACAAGCGTAAGGCTCTGTAAGGGTCTGTTTCGGTGTGTGGTGGGAATTACAAGAATTTTAAAAGGTCAGAGTTTCATGTAAGTAATAAAGCCTTTATTAAGCCGGCCCGAGGTTCGTAAAGAACTTCTGAGTACCGAACTACATATGCGTAATATCCTTAAGGAATAAGCCGAAACGAAACGAGGTGAGTTTAAATAGCACTTTCAAGCTAAAAAAAAGTTGTATGGTGCACTTTTTGAAGCGAACAAAAAAAATACAATTTACAACAACCAAAGATGAATGAATGCAAGGAAAACTTGGTCAGTAAATCAGTTGTTTTCTTTATTTTTTGTTGTTTTGTGTTTTATTGGCAGAGCGAGCGAAGCGAGTGAGGTCGAATGCTCGACTGAATTTAGATTTTGAGTGTCTGTGCGCCTGTTAGTTGTTAGCATGTTAGTCTGTTTGGGACACGATAAAGTTTGCAATTTTGTGGTGATTTGGTTGAAATTGCATGACAAGGAAGCCTTGGTGCATGAAATTCAAAAGTTATGAGATGAAATTTCTATCTCAAATATTTTCGTAGATATTCGGTTCGTTTGAATGGCTAAGCTGATTTTCAGTAGCGGCGGCGGTAAGGGAGCACGATCTAATAAGTCTAGTGGCCCCAAGCACTACACGAACAATGTTTGCTTCGGTGTTGGCTTAGTTCGCTTGCTTCGGTGTGTGTTTGCAGTGTTCGCTTATCGAAGCAAACTAATATATCATTTTATCTTTCGCCCGGCAAGTAATCATGAGCTTCAGCGCCCAATTATATACCTAGTTATTACTTTATGTTTTTGTTTTATAAAGGATAATACTGATTCAATTCCAGGCAATGGTAGACTTTTAGTTTCAATATTATACTGGTTGGGATTAGGGCGCGTTTACGCAACGAGAGCTTCTTGCTCTCCGAACGCAATTTGTTTGTCAACCGTTATTTATTTACGATTACTTTTCCATTTTTACTAAATGAATGCGGTAATAGACAACAAATTAAATGTATTATGAATAACAGCACTGATAAAGAAAAAGAACGACAGTAATTTTAAACATTGCTGGAACATGGTTGTCATTTCAGACTATTTTCAAAATGTGTTATTCTCGCTCAAAGAACAGCTTCTAGCAGTGATCAATTCTCGCAGCGAGAATTCCAAATCCAACATGGCGTCCATTTCGGGTTTATCGAATCGAAGACAGACCGTCGAACGCCGGCATTCAGAGATCAGTCCCGTCGTCTTCTACTGTATTAAAATTGTTTTCTTGTTGTCGCAAATCGACGGTGTTATGTTGCGTACGTCGTGTCGAGAGGCACGTCTACGTCCCGCTGTTGCCATGGTTACTACGTATGACAACTCGAAAGCCGCATGATTTTTCGGTAAAGGCGACAAACAGCCATCAGATTTAGGGCACGTTTACGCAACCACTCGCTTTAGCATTCTCGCAGCTAGAAGCTAGAAATTACCTCAAATTCCAACATGGCGGCGGTTTTATGTCTGCCGCCTCGCAACGAAAACAGCAAATTACGTGAGTTCGGAAGCGTTTGGGAAAATTGTTTCGTCATGAGGAATTCTTTATATTACTGGCACGGATTATAAGACTGCAAGTATTTACTCAAACGATGTCGGATTTAGCTAATCCATTTAGCGTTGTTACCATGGCAATGTCACCTTTGCCATCGCGATTGAGTTCTAGCCACGAGAATGCAAAGGCGAGTCGCTGCGTAAACCCGGCCTTAGTATTAACCAAGTAAAGCTGTGAGCGAGAAACTTGTCGTTGCATAAACCCGTCCAAGCCAACAGCGAGTGTGTCGCGCCAAGTTATGCAACAATCATCACAACAAACAGCACGTCAGTTTTATTGTCGAGGTTGTAAACCATTGTAGCGAGGCGCCATAGCGTCAGTGTCTTATATCTTGAAGCATAGTTGGGCACATTTCAGGTACTTGGGGAAAAATAATAATGCGGTACAAAAGCTTAAATTGTGTTGAAATCGAGAGCAATGACCCACCTGAGAAAAATTAACTCGTGTAGGAATTGAAAGCTGCTTTCAATGCAAAATCTGACCCTTAATAACGTTGAAAATGTGTTAACTAGCTAGTTAGCTAGCAGCTAGCTAATTCGCTCATCCCCATGTTATTTGTGAATCTCATGAATCTCAATATTTGTGAATCTCATGAATGCGGAAGACTGGAAGGAAGTGTCCGAGTGTCTAAACGTGGACGAAATGTATGATTGCTTCCTTGGAAAATTTAAAAGTTATATGGATGTTGCTTTTCCGATAAAAACACCAAATGCAAAGTCGCGTGAACAATCCCACGTTAAGAAAGAGTCGGAATGGATTACCCCGGAAATAAAAAAGAAAATCAAAGATAAAAATAAGTTGTATCGAAAATATATAAAAAATCCGACAGACTCAAATAATCAAACATACAAAGAAGCAAAGAAACAAGTTTCTCAGTTACTAAAAACGACTAAATACAACTTTTACACCAATTTATTTAACGAAAATAAGACGAATGGCAAAGAAACGTGGCGTATCTTGAACAATTTAATGGGCAAGTCTAGTCAAGACAGGCAAGGGTGGCCTCAATCAGTTGACAAATGCAAGCTAGCAGCAGACCTGAACAATCACTTTTGTACAGTTGGCCCCAAATTAGCTGCTGATATTCCTCCTATCACTCCTGAACTTCAAACCACATCAGACTGTGTGAATTCTGTTTTTTTGTGGCCAACTAACGAAATTGAAATTATAACTATAATTAAAGCCTTACCAAACAAACCGTCATGTGGCTTTGATGAAATTAATTGTATTTTGGTGAAAAAGTGCATTGACTCTGTCTCAAAACCACTTTCAATAATCATCAACAAATCTTTAACCACTGGTAAGGTCCCTGAGTTACTTAAACGAGCTAAGGTTATCCCAGTGTTCAAATCTGGTAACACAGATGACTTTAACAATTATAGACCAATTTCCGTTCTTCCTGTGTTTTCAAAAATTATGGAAAAAGTGGTTCACAAAAGGATCTATGATTTTCTTGAAAAGCACAACCGTCTTAGCAAGAATCAGTTTGGTTTTCGAAGAGGAAGGTCAACTACTCAAGCTATACACTGCATTGTTGAAAACATTATTGATAGCTTCGAAGCTGGTAAATTCTCCATTACAGTCTTCATGGATTTAGCTAAAGCATTTGATACGGTGGACCATGAATTACTATTAAGAAAGCTGACGCTGAATGGAGTGAGGGGAATTGCGTATGATTGGTTTAAAAGCTACCTTACTGATAGAACGCAATTTACACATGTTGAATGTGAAAGTTCGTCTCTACTCAAAATCACTTGTGGTGTACCGCAGGGTTCCATTTTGGGTCCTCTGTTGTTCTTAATTTACATTAATGATGTCTTTGAATGCAGTAAAATTGCTGTTATTGCTGGCTTTGCTGATGATACAACTTCCCAGTACTCATCTAGTGACCTTAATAATCTTATTGATATTGTAAATACTGACTTGAATTTATTTTATAATTGGTTTGCGGCGAACAAATTATCATTGAATGCAAAAAAAACTAAGTTTATGATCATGTGTCCTCGCCAAAAACTTGCGTATGTAAATTGCTTAAATGTTAACGATGTAAGTATTAACGGGATGTCAATTGAAAAAGTAAATGAAATTCGAATGCTGGGGGTAATGATAGACCATAACTTATGCTGGAAACCTCAAATCAATTTTGTGTGTAAAAAAATTGCGAGAGGAAATGCTATTTTAGCAAGAGTCAAACATTGCGTGCCGAGCTATCTTTTACGATCTCTTTACTATGCTTTTGTATACCCGATCATATTGTATGGTATTACAGTTTGGGGAGCCACTACTAAGACTAATCTACAAAGAATTGTAACTTTACAAAAAAAGTCAGTTCGACTTATTGCTAAAGTGCCTTGCAGGGAGCATACTCTGCCCTTGTATGAATCCCTAAATCTTTTGACGATTGAATTTGTTTTTAAGTACGCTATATGTAAGTTTATGTACAAGTCCTTAAAGGATGAATGTTGGGAACCATCCCTCTACGGTGTGGGTTACAATAGAAGGCATTGTGACACTCACACACACAACACCCGAAACAATGATAAACTTGTTCCTCGTAGATGTAGAACCAACTACGGGAAAATGAGTTTATCTTACACTGCTCCGATTGTGTGGAATGAATTACCAAAGTCAATTTCTGATAACTTAAACGGTATTAATTTTTTATGTCTCTTAAGAAAATATTTTATGAGCTCCTACAAATCAAATGTGTAATATCTTAGGTTTTATATATATATATATATATGTATATATTTTTTTCTAGTGTTCGTTTTGTTATTTTGTTGTGTTTTCCTATTGTAAATCATTTTGTTTTTTTGTGCTTTCTGCCTGGTTCGTCACTATAAAATAGGAATTTTGTATTCCTCGTGACGATTTCCTTCATGTAGCGTCGTACTTCATGAAAATAAACTAATTATTATTATTATTATTAAATCCCATAGGGTGATTATTCATCGATACCGAGATAACGGGGAGGCTTCCAGCTATGAAATTGGACGAATGGGTGCAGTACAATACGAACTGCATACCTTTTATGGTTTTGAGCCTGGGGGCGTAACAGGGATGGCGTGGGAGGGCGCGTAAGTACGAAAATATTGTTATAACCATTGTTAGTATTGTCGGCATCGTCTCTCATTGGACGGCCAAAGTTCGGACAATGAAAACGTGGATACTGACGTACGTGCCTAGACACACACTAATGCATCACGATAAATCTAAACAACGTTGCAAAGAAATTGTATTCACGTCCAATTCACGAAAAATAAACCAACTGTAAAAACAAAGCAAAATAAACAAAGCCAAAAACTGGTAAAGAGGCCACTAAGTTGAGAGTGGTTCGGCCCTTCAAAGGAGTGATATCAATACAGCAAAACTAACTAAATATTGTAATACAAATTACAACAAAATTAAAACCAAACCAAAAACGCATAAAGAGGTGACTAAGTTGAGAATGGTTCGGCCTATAGGCAAAAAGTAGTACAAATTGTTGAATACCAATTTCTTGTTGAAAACCAATTTCTTGTTGAAAACCAATTTCTTTATAGTACACATGTTCACAGTAGTGGAGTTGAGCCAATACACAATTAAAAAAAAAGGAGTGATATCATATCAAAAACAAAAACTGGTAAAAAGGGCCGCCAAGTTCCGAATGGTTAGGCCCTTCAAAGGAGTGATATTAATACACCAAAACATTCGCCAACTTAATCGCACTGAATAATACTTTCGACGTTAAATGAAAACTTGAGTATTGCTACCGAAAGTAGCACAATGTTCTAGATTTCATTTAACCGTCGAACTATTAAGCGGTGCGATTAACTTGGCGAATGTTTTGGTGTGTTGATATCACTCCTTTGAAGAGCCGAACCATTCGGAACTTGGCGGCCCCTTTTATCAGTTTTGGTTTTTGATATGATGTTTTATAACGTGGAAATCTAATGATTATTGGTACCAATAAAATATAATACTTTATGGAAATAAGCACATAACCAAGGAAGACCTTCCCCCAATAAGCTGTTCGTAACCACGGCTATGTCCTTGCATGGATTTAAACAGCGCTTCAATTGAGATATTTAAATTACCAGCTAATATTTATTATTAATAGTTAATAAAGCAGTACACTCTTCCTAGAGACCACTAAGAACGTTTGCGCAAAGTTAAATTAATATAAAACCAAAGACCATCGCTTTGAACGTTAAATCTGAAAGTACCTGAATTTCCAATGATTGTTTACCAGAATCAACATTAGATTAAAACCTGTATTAATGTTATTTTAATGCATAAATTGATTGTTCAGTACCGTGCTGAAAATACCATCTCTTCTTAACCATGTTTACAACGAAGTAGTAAACCGCAAACGAGACCGATATTTTGCTATTCTTAAATTAGACCAAGAGGGGGGTCGCCAACATAAACACAGTTAAGGATATTGAAAGTTGGTTATTTAACGTGGTTCCAGCAACAAGCTAAACCACTTGAATCTACACATTAACCCAGAAACTGGCAAGCACCCAGACCACCGCCTGCAAACCAGTCCATGAGCAACTTATATTATACAAGGGCTTCTCTCAACAAACCCTCTACCTGGTGGAGAAATGTATTCGAACCACGGTAAATGCATGGATTTTTTTTTCAAATATTCACAGTAAATTCTTTTATTTAGTTATCAAGGAGCACACGACAGTTCCTGTTACTCCAATTCTCGTACTATTTGTCTAAATTGTGGTCGTAATTCTCACTGCTAATTTCGAGGTTCATTTCAAGTTTTTGTGAAAACCACTCAGTTTCTACTGACGCCATTGATTAAGTCACCAAAACTGTTGCCTAGCCCTACTTTCCACAGTTTTTTTCCTTTCACACAAGCCTCAAATTGAGCGTCACACATCGGAAATAGATTCTTAACATACATAAAAAAAAAAATATAAAAAAAATACTACTAGAATGCTGTATTGACAAAATTCGAGGTTCGATTCACCTTTTAGAATCGCACACAGGCTTATGTCGGTTATTGAAAATCAAGAAAATATGCTAATTGTCTACTTTCAACGTTGTTTTGTTTTAATTTGGTGACTTACATGGTATAGACAAAGCCACAGCTGTGCTGGCTACATGCATGGAAAAACAAAAAAAAATTCAAAATAAATCTAGTTTCAAATTTCAGGTTTCTGTTGACCTTTTAAAATGGCTCACAACCATATTTTGGGCTCGTTCGTTTTAATCTGGGCTTTGGGAGGGAAGGAAAGAAAGCTGGCGCACTTGCCACTAACTCCACCTGTCGGAATGAAAGAAATTGTTGGGGTTGCTTAAAAATTTGATCTCCATTACATGACACGTGTGATTTCTTCACTTTTTTTTTAACTTTGTGGTTACTCAACACGGGTTTGATTGATCAAGTCGACCTTTCAATCCGTGTAAACATGAATATGTATGCCCGTCTGGTACATAATTTTGGTATTTTGATAAAATACGCGCGATTACAAAGTTACTTAAAATAATCTGCAGCTGTTATGCCTCACTTAACTAGTTAGAAGGTGATTCTGTAACGCCTTTTCGTTTTACGGTAATGTATGCTATGGATACGAAGGACTTTCAAACAAATAAATTCAAAGACTTAAGGTTGACGCCCGTGCAAATTAGTGATATGTTCAAAAAAAAAATTTTAATCCGCATAAGTTAATATTTGTACCAGTCACGGGTAGCTGCGAGCACTGGGGCGTCAGATTCGATAGGCATCTTGGTCCAACCTGTACATCTCTGGCTTCTTACAGACCCAGATTCGATCCTGGTGAAGGGAAGTGTATATGTACGGGTTTTTCTCCGGTTGTTTCCCGCCCGTTTCACGAGGGTTTCCTCCAGCTACTCCGGTTTCCTCCTTCCTGCGGCAAATAACAACTGACACGACGGTGGTTCCTAACATCTGCAGCTTGGGCCTTCAAAAAGCTGTTTATTTTGACATTTTGTTTGCTCTTCGTGAATTAGACGTAGACACAGTTTCTTTGGCAACGTTGTTTAGATTTGTGATGACACACTAGCGTGTGGCTAGATACGCACGTCACGATACACGTTGTTATTGTCCGAACTTTGGCCGTCAAATGAGACACGATGCCTACAATACTAACAATAGTTATAACAATATTTTCGTACTTACGCGCCATCCCACGCCATCCCCGTTACACCCCCAGGCTCCAAACCATGAAAGGTATGCAGTTCGTTTCGTACTGCAGCCATTCGTCTAATTTCATAACTGGAAGCCTTCCCGTTACCTCGGTATCGGTCAATATTCACCATATGGCGATGAACGGACATGAATCTAGAAGTAGAAACTAGAAACTAGTAACACATTTGCAACGTTATTGAGGGTCAATTTTGCATTGAAAGCCGCTTAGCTGACATTCCTACAGAAGTTAATTTTTGTCAGATGGGTCATTTCTCTCCATTTTCGCACAATTTAAGCTTTTGTGCCACATTATTATTTTTCCCCAAGTTCCTGAAATATGCTCAACTATGCTTCAGGATATAAGACACTTACGCTATGGCGTCGCGCTACAATGGTTTACGTCCTCGACAATTGAATTGCTGTGATGTTTGTTGCCTAACTTGGCGCGACACACTAGCGTGTGACTAGATACTCTAGTAAAATTAATTATTTCGTCGTTGCTTTATGAGTTTAAATTTTGTCTCAAATCCTCGAGTAATGTGCAGTGTACAAGTTATTTTATGAACTAGAAAACATATGCTATGTACGTCGAGTATGTTTCCAATACTGAACTGAAGCCAAAACATGAAAGGATAAAAAATAAGCGTCCCTTTCAGATACGCAATGTTGCTGAGTATTTACTCCACGTCAACCCTTTCAGCTGTAATCAACCATTAGACACTTAATAAAATTAAAACCATTGCATTCGCAAAAAACACCACTCATTAATAAAAGGATGAAGAAACGGTTATGTAAAATTTTATTATTTCAATTGACGTTTGTTTCGATGTGTTTCGATTAGCAAGTAATGTATTTTTACAGTGGTAAATTGAAGCCAAGTATGTGGGAAAGTAGCTGTTCCTATGTGTGCGAGAATCTGACGCACACATAGCAACACACAGCTGATAAACACCGGCCTATTTTTTCGACTTAGATGTTCAGTATTCTTCAGTGGAGTTACTTCCTTTCCGTTTATCGCGCTATTGATGATACACGCCAGTTAGTTATTATTATCCTATCTACCCTGTTCGAAAGTAAAAACGGTAAAAAAAATTAAAAAATTGAGAATCAGTTATAGTGTCCGCGGCCTATCTTGAGTTCTCCGCAGAACGAACACAGATAATCGATTGTACGTTTTCAGTAGCAGAGTGCCTTGTTGATATCCAAGATGGTTACAAAAACAATGGCGGCCATCGATTAAAGCCACCCCATCCAGGAAGACGTAGCCGCTCACAAAATACTTGCAGGACTCAAGATACACCGTGCACACAATAGGTTTCCTGTGGACTAAACATTACAGCAAGCTTGTGGTATGATGAAACCTTACAGGAACCTACAAATCCTTATCTTAAACCTTACTTTTTCATCTGACGAGTTTCTTTTTTATCTTCTAATATCATTAAAGTTATAGGCAAGGATCTGTTGGTTAGCATGCTAGCAAATCTGTCATCATAATTATCGGTGTCACGATCTGTAAAATGTTACACAGGTAGCATCCAGCCAATGGGTCGCCAATGGTAGGTGCAACTCGACATACCAATTGGCTCTGCGCCAATCATCATGCTATCAGTATAGCATTGTATAGTGTCTGCAGCCTATCTTGAGTTCGCCCCTGAACGAACACAAATAATCGATTGTATGTTTTGGTAGCAGAGTGCCTTGTTGTATCCAAAATACTTACAAAAACAATGGCGGCCATCGAATAAAGCCGTCTCCTCCAGGAAGACGTAGCCGATCGTAAAATACATGCAGGATGCAATACGCCGCGCACACTATAATAGCTATACTAATTTAAAACGAAATCTTAAAGAGTGGCAACTAAATCCCAACCCTATCTACTCCTATATGATTTTGTATACGACTGAAGTCCCTCGCGCCAGTAAAACTAAAACAATTGCCAACTCCGTTGCTGTTCAATATTTTTCGACGAAACTTGGCCAGATAGTAGAGAGGTATCGAACCAAAATAGGTATTTACACCAAAAAATCATGCAATTCTGTGAACGAGTAAACGTAGGGGCTACACGTAAATTTAACAACTGTTCACTTGTTGAAGACCAAAATATTGAAAACTTAGAACTGAGCCCTGTAGAATCCCAGACGTAATGGAGAACCACCAAGAAAGTGTGAGGCATGGAGCAAGATACGAAATCTGCGGTTAAAGAGATAGCAAGTACACCAGTGAAGAAGGTTTGGGGGGAGGAGGAGGGGGCACGTTTAAATTGTGATATTTGGAAAGAAGGAATGAATGGTCAACAGAGTCAAAAGCTTTTTGCAGTCTAAATATCGATTACATCAAAGAAATGATGGATGTCGATCGAGAGGCTCTTGCAAGAAGATTCGTTAAGCAGGATTTACCTTTCACAAAATCGTGTTGCGAGAAATGAATACAATTAGCATCAATCAAAATATCAAAAAGGAAATTTGAAACAATTTTTTTTCAAACACGTTCGCAGTAGATGATAAAAGACAAATCAGCTGGTAAATTCGCAATCAAGGCAGTAGACCACCCCCACCCACCCTCCTTTGTGGATCAGAACAACGTATGCTGCTGTCCAAGAGAATGGGGGGGAAAAGTTTTAAGTGAATACAAAAGATCAAATAGGGAGGTTTAGTCAACGAAGTAGAACAGTTTTTGAGTAGATAAGGCTGAAGAATGTCGTCTGGTCCGACAGAGCTCGGTTCTGATAGAGTTCGGTTTAAGTTGAGATTGACGTATCACATCATCATTTTCAGAAAAAAATAAGAGAAAAATGTCATCCAAAATGGCTGATTGATCCTGACAATAAAGGCCAAGGAAGGAGTAAAAACAGAAATAGTTTCTAAGGTCATCAGCAATGAGTGAGTCATTGCTGATGATGTTATTGTTAACCTTGATAGAAACTAACGCTCAGTTATTTTTTGTTCGCATAAACGAAAGAAGAATCTTTGAGGAAGGACGAGACCCAACAACAAGTCTTCCTGAAACTCGAATTTTTTTTTGCCGGATAGTGGCAGATAAGACGTTACGAGGATGTTTGTCACTGACGAAGATGGAAGCAAAAGAATCAGCTTTATACTTGTCCCAGCAATGATTTTTTTTTGACTGATTAGCCTGTTAACGTCTCAAGTAAGCCAAGGGTTTTGGCTTTTTTGCCAAGAGAGAGCTGAATTTTTTGAATGAACTTATGACAGATGGTTAGGGGCAACGGCTTCCTCCACAGCTTCCTCAGCAGCTTTCACAGTTCAGATTAAGGAATTATTTATCCTGCCAATCAACAGACTCAATGATACTGTTGATGAGCTGAAAGTCAGCTTTAAGAAAAATTAATTTAGCTTTAGGCACTAAATAAATAAAAAAATTAACAAAATCAAGACAAAACCAAAAAGTAATAAAGAGGCGACTAAGTTGAGAATAGTTCGGCCACTCAAAAGAGTGATAAGTGATTAAAATATTAGACAAATTGCTAAGTTAAACGTTGTTGACGTGGTACTTTATTACACATCTGCAGGCTAGTTGAGTTGAGACTAATACACAATAAAAAAAAAAGAAGTGATATCATATCAAAAACCAAAACTGGTAAACGGAACCGCCAAGTTCCCAATGGTTCCTTCCCCTTCAAAGGAGTGATACCAACACACCAAAACATTCAATCGCACCGACAAATAGTTTGGACGTTAAATGAAAACTTGAACATTGCTATACCGAAAGTAGCAATGTTCTAGTTTTCATTTAACTTTCGAACTATTTGTCAGTGCGATTCACTTAGCGAATGTTTTGGTGTGTTGGTATCACTCCTTAGAAGGGGCGAACCATTCGGAACTTGGTGGTCCCTTTTACCAGTTTTGGTTTTTGATATGATCCCTTTTACCAATAGCAGGCAAAGAATCAAGAGATTGCATCAATGGTCAGTATGCAAAAGGATGAGGCTCGGTTAGCTTGGATCTTGTCTGAACCTGGTTGGGAAAATGACCCTTTGAGAGAATGAGTATTGGTCGATAGAAGATAGACAAATCTTTCAAGGAGAATCACTAAAATTCCTTCAAAAGCTTTTACGATCTCCCATGATCAATTATCATTCTCTCAAATGGTCAGTGCCCCAACCATGTTCAGACATTCAACCATAGGTTAATTCCCATGTGATCTTGGGAAAGTTAAAGTCACCGAGGAGAAGAGTACGGAGTCATTATTAAGGATACTCGCCATCTTAAAAGTAATGAATGAAGTCATTGAGATTGTCGGGAGTCAATTTTACCTGAGGTGCATATTTAAAGGCACTGAATTTAAGAAAGATATAATACATGTAATGGCGCCTCAAAGGCCCAAGACATGTTCAGTTCATGCAATAATGTTACAGCCAAATTGATCAATAAAGTCGACGATAATTCCTCAAACCCCACAAGTTTCACAATTTTGGCAGAGAATCGAGTAACTGGCAGATGAACGAACGAGTCAGAGAAGTGGGAGGTGCCAAACGTCTCAGTAACAGCACACTGTGACAAATACTGGCATCACTTTGGGGTTCACTTAGTTAGTTTCAAAAATAATCAGTGATTTAAAAAAATAATTTTATTTTATTATTTATTATATTTTATTATTTATTATTTATTATATTTTATTATTTATTATAAAATAAAATTATTTTGTGGGTCCGGGAGGAATACCAAA
>JAHWFP010201447.1:85998-119339 GCA_023313725.1 Lithobius niger | reverse complement strand
ATGTACCAATTCATGTTTTAGCGCGATTAGCAAGAATTTGTTGATCAATAATCTCGGTGAGTGTGGTGAGGGACAGGAAGGGGCCTTAGGGGGGTACCTCGAGGGATTCCATCGCTAGCTCGATTAATAAGCAAAGAATTGACTTGTTTACCAAATTTTGTGGCTTTTAACTCGATGTTCATGACTAGCCTAAATTCTGGCCCGTAACAGCTGTACTACACCTGGAGATCGAACCAAGTTCGATGGTCAAGTTTTACAGCTTAAAACATAAGTATGAAGAAGACCTATAGACTTCTGATATGACCACGATTATTGTTGTTCTCCTTGTTGCGGAAATATTGCTCTCACCTAGAGATCGAACCAAAAAAACTATTTTCAATTTTTATAGCTTAAAATTGAGTATTAAAAAGCCCCTCTTATACAGTTATTTTAAGGTGATTTACAGTATTCTTTTCGGTGTTATTCTTGCTGAAACAAGAAATAATAATAATGGATATTAATATTAAAAAACGCTTAAGCGTATAAAATAAGGCTTACATCAGTATTTTACACACTTACGCGTTTTTTAATACAAATCAGTTTAAGGGCTAACAATGCAAAGTTATTTTAGAGTTGCATGGTAACTAAAGAAGGATGATGCGATTGCTTTGGCCTCCTGTTAGCAGAAGTGATGAATCAGTCGTCAAAGCTTTCCGTTCTAAAAACCAGGTTACCAAGGGTTACACTCGTCGAGTCTAGTAATTCCTGGTCTAGATTCTTTTTGAAAACACTACAAGAAGGTAAATAGCTTCGGCCCAGTTTGCAATCTCTTCCACAATATCCTGTAGGAACTTGCGTCGTACAACAAGGTCATTAGTCCCTCTTAAATCATACCAGGAGCTAATGACATATACCACGTCCATTTATTACACTCCTGATCATACATATTAAGTTTGCACCAAGATGGCGATGTCCTATTTATGACACGGCGACAAAGTTTCCCCTGACAACGGGGCTTCATCTGGAATATAAGACGTGTAAGAGATTAGTAAGAAAAAATGTCGTTTTCCAGGCTATGGCTTCGTTAATATGTCGGCCACGTTTGACTTTGTAGGCATGCAAGAGATTTCTACACTTTTATTCTCTATTCTTTCAGTAACATGGTGATATATTACGTCGATATGTTTGGTCGGATTTTTCCACATAGCTGATGGCATGGGAGAGTGTACTTTGTGAGTCAGATAATAGAGGAATTGGTATTTTTGTTTTCTATGGAAATAATGTCAATTTCCATTAACAGTTCACGGGTCCACTGGCATTCCTGTATACACCCTGCAAAATCACTTTGTATTCGCTTTCCGTTGTGGAAAGCAAACCAGCCCTTTGAAGGTTGGATCGCCACATGAAAGGGCTGTTTGTAATCGATCTTCCTGTAGTGGAGTATAAATTGTGGCTTGCGTCGGTGAATATGTTCAAACTCTTGTGGTTCGGGTTGCAAAATAAATCTTTGATTCGTAGTTCCCTGTTCGTAACATAATATTCCTTTTCCTGCTAACCAATCTTCAGTAGGTCAGACTATTTACTGCAAACGAACTATCATGTCTTGTACCATTTGCAATATAAGATAACTATCATGTCATAACTATAAGATAACTATCATGTCTTGTACCATTTGCAATATAATGACCCGACTAATTCTCTTAAAGGAATTTTATCAGGACATTCCATTGATCCGTGATATGACAGGGGGTTGGTATTGGTGTGCACTCCTCCTTACCAAATCTTGTTAACTCGTTTTCTAAGTATTGTGTTTGGTTAAGTATCATGGCTCCGTCCTGGGATTTTGAGAAGTTAATTCCCAACGTGTAGTTAATTGGCCCTAATGGATGTATTTCAAAACTAGTAGTCAAGATGGTTTTCTCTAGTTGACTTATTCTACGACAGGAAGAAATGGCGGCTATGTCATCGATATAAACGATGAGGATCAGTAACTCTTTGCTTTGGCGTAGATAGAATACGCAAGCGTCTGACCTGCAACGCTTCATGCCATTCTTGGTCATTTCTTCAGTGAAGCGGCTGACCAACTTTGGCTACTGTGTTTTAAGCCGTAAAGACTTTTAATAATTCGGCAGACTTATTTGCTCTTGGCCCAGTTCAACAAATCCTTCTGGCTGTTGGATAAATATTTTGTTTTCTTCTCCTAAGTACCCGTTGAAGTACACGGTCTTCACGTCGAATTGGTCAATGAAATAACCTTTTTGAACAACTACGGCAAATGGCAGACGGATAGTATAGTAAGTCCAGCAACTGACATCTATGTCTCGGAATATTATGTTCCATATTTTTGCGAGTAGCCCTTTGATACAAGTCGCGGTTTCTATCTTTCAATTTCACCAGTAGCAGTCTTTTAGATTTGTTATACCCATATACTACCGAAGGTGCGGTCACCAGGTGGCAGGTCTATTAATTCCCATGTGCCATTAGCTATCATTGATCCATATTCATCATTCATGGCTATGTACCATTCGTGTGCATCTGTATTGGACAAGGCTTCCTTAACATCCTTTGGTTCTTGAGGCATAGCATATAATGCTAAAATATAATCGTGGTTTTCTTCTATTTTCTCTTCATTTAAAGTATCAGCAATTACAGCATTATGCGTTTTTTCCACCTCTGATGAAGTCTTTTTATTGAATTTAGAAACGATTCCCTCTCTTAACGCTCTGGCATGAATCTTTGGATTGGAATTGTTGCCTGGGGAGAAGGGACTTGAATGGGTGGAGTCTTTGGAGTTAACATCAGAGTACTTGAAGTCGATGCCTAGGACAATTGGATTTGAGAAAATGCCATCCTTGGCGTTGTCATTGAAGTGCTTTAAGCTGATGACCTTGGAGATTGGGTTTGCATTCTACGTGTTCCTGGGGCCGATGACCTTGGTGAATGGGCCTGCGTACTCTGTGTTCCTGGTGCCGATGACCTTGTGGTGACCGGTGGAATACCTGTGCAAGGAATGTCGAATTGTGGTGCGACCTGACCTTTAGTTCCCGGTGGATTGTATGACAGCTCTACAATGAAGTTGCCTGGGTCATAACCGTATTGCTGCTGAATATCGTCTTTAAAACATATGGAACATAACATATTTATTCTTGAAAATTGACATTTCGATTGATAATCAGTTTGTTATTTTCTGTGTCAAGTAGCCGATACGATCGTGATCATCATATCCAGCATGACACAAGAAAGTCCTGTAGCGCCCAATTTAGACCCTTTTAATGGGGGCTTTAACGCAAGACACAAACAGCCAATGGCTTTAAAATACTTAATTGTAGGATTCCTTTTTGTATTTGCCCAAATTTGTCTTGGAGTTGTGTGTCTGTTCCCTACATTGGTACAATGGTTGCGTATATTTTTGTGCGGGTTCACTAGTTCTCCCCAGAACTTTGTAGGCAATTTGACTTGAACTATTGTTCTAATGATCAAGCTGAGGCGTTCCACTACTCCGTTACTAGAGGGTGCATACAGCAGTGAGAATTGATGCTCGATTCCGGAGTGATGCCAACGTGTACTTGGTTCATGATAAGGTTTACTTGAGTGGGAATTCCCCTAATGTGAAGTAAAGGTTTACTGTCGGGGGTGTGTACTAAACCGCACATGTAAAACGAGTCAAAGTGTGTTTCAAACGTACGAATGAACATTTAAACATGCTTTTAAATGATAATGTAAATGTAGGTTTAGAGCGGTGAATGGTTTGATCCTAATGTAATCTACGTCATATTTTGATGGATACGAGTCAGACATCTTAGTGTTTACATACTCCCCAATGTGCAAACGCAAAACTCTCCAAATGACGTTTTCTTCTCTACTAAAAATCGAGGTAGTTATACACTCACTTGAATTTGATAAGACTTAGCAAGATCAACGTCGCGTAAATTTGCCTTGCATCCACCATCTGAGGATGTGACATCACTCAGCGTGAAGAGTCAGCAAATTCTACTAAATTATAGTGTATAATCTACAGAAAATGTGGCAGGTGCGTGACTTGAATTGGATATGTCTTCGCTCTCCTCGTATAAATTATACCGTAAATACTACTAATAAATGGAGTAATTGCATAACTTGAAAGTGTATGGCTTGCCTACCCTCATCCACCTCCATATCATGGGATGATGTCGCTAAAGTAAATGCGTATCACCACTTAATTTAAAGGGCAATTACATCCATTTTGACACGCATGTTTGACTTTTGGATCACTTACACAATAACTAAACACAAGAATTGCGGTAAGAATACGTTACTTACGTCCGATATAACAATTTAATTACTGCATCACCAAAACACGACACGGAGATCGCCATTGTTTTGCTGGAACGCTCAGAAATTAATGCCGACAGATGTCACTTTTCGATTTCGACACGCAGCCGATTGAGATAGCTGTATTGACTGTGAGGAGCTCAAGCATCTGACGGCCTTAGCTGGCCGGCAGTGTAGTGGCCAGCTAAGGCCGTCAGACGCTTGAGCTCCACACAGTCAATACAGCTATCTCAATCGGCTACGAGTCGAAATCGAAGAGATCAGTCTGTCGGCATTAATTTCTGCGCGTTCCGGCAAAACAATGGCGACCTCCGTGTCGTGTTTTGGTGACGCAGTAATTAAATTGTTATATCGGACGTACGTAACGTATTCTTACCGCAATTCTTGTGTTTAGTTATCGTGTAAGTGATCCAAAAGTCAAACATGCATGTCAAATTGGATGTAATTGCCATTTAACACATCCCGAGCAGAGCCAGACAGATGGCATCGCAGGAAAAAAGTTTGAGATGTGTGCGTATAAATAGTGCAAATGCACTACAAATGCGTATACAAGCACACACAAATGCACTACAACTATAAATAAATGCAGTTCAAATGTGTACAAATGCAGGACAAATACACTACAATGTGCAGTGCGTACAAATGCAACGAAAATGCATTTCACGTTCGTAAAAATGTGCACAAATGCACTGCAAATGGGTACAAATACGTATAAATGTAGTACAAGTGCACTACCGACGCATACAATACAGTACAAGTGCACTATGTGTGTAAATGTATAAAAATATGCTGTAGAATTAATGCACTACAGTTGCAACAAATGCAGTACAAATGGACTACAAATTGCACAAATGCTTAAAAATACAGTAAAAATCAATAACGGCGCCACGGGAGAGCCGGGGGGTGGGGGGGGGGGGGCACCCCCCACCCCCCCTTTCCGTTGGGCCCCCCTGGAGGCGGCCCCCCCAAAAAAAAAAATACTAAGAGTTCAGACATAGTTTCCTCGATGTGCAGGCCAATTCGTACATTCATTTTTTGATGAGTAAATTAATTGATAAATCTTCGAATCACTGTTATTACTGGAAAGACGTTGACAATGTGTGCCCCCCCCCCTGAAAATTATTCCTGATGTCGCTACTGGTACAAATATGCGTGTAAATACATAAAAATACACTACAAATTTGTACAAGCGCAGTACAAATGCGTGCAAATGGGCTACAGATTGTACAAATAATAATGTACGCATACAAATGCATAAAAAAAGCTATAAATTTGTACGAACGCAGTCCAAATCCAGATGCGTTACAATCTTTGTACAATCTGTAATCCATTTGTACTGCATTTTAACGCATTTGTACCGTGTTTGTACAAATTTGTACGAATTTTTACAAATGCATATGTAATGTGATATGCACTACAAATATATACGACAGTTACAAATGCATTACAAATGTGGTAGAAATGCACTAAAGATGCATACTAATGCGTACAAATTCATTACAAATATGTGCAAATAAGAACAATGCAGCACAAATACACGACAATTTGCAAGTGTGTGCAAAAGCACTACAACTTATAAACCCGTTCAAGTGCATGTACAAATGGGCTACACACTGTTACAAATTAATCTGTTCATATACAGCACAAATATGTGTGCAACTTCATGAAAATACACTACAAAATTGTGCAGTACGTCTTCTTACATTATAAACCAAAGTCTCATAGCAGAAATGAAGCAACCGCAACGACCCCCGGAAGGGGAACAATGAAAACGTGCGAGTGTGTCAATTCTTTGGCTTGAAGTTGAAACTGGGACGTTGTTGCCCTGAAAAGAAGTTAAAATTGGCACATTGTTGCCTCGACTAACAATTGGCTCTGCGCGGTCATCGCAAAGGCATGTCTTAAATGACGTCATGTACGAAGGACAGTTATTTTTCACATGCTACTGGGAGTGGGGAGGGGCCTGAACGGAGAATGCCCGTTGGTGGGGCAGTGCCTGTTGCAGTGCACGATCAGGCAGCACCGAGCAAATACTGGGAAACAACCACGGGTCAAACAAATCCCCGAGCGAAGCCGGGTACGATGCTAGTATGCATATAAAAACAGTCAAAATATGTACGACAGTTACAAATGCAGTACAAATGAACTACAAATGTGCGTACAAATGCACTACAACTATATGTACGAATGGGTACAAATGCAGTACAAATACTGCCAAGTGTGAGCAAATGTGCTGAAACCTACAAACGCGTGGAAGTGTAGTACAAATGTGTGAGTCAAATAAGTACAAATATGTATGCAACTGCATAAAACTGCGCTACAAAGTACAAATGTGTACAAATGCAGTACAAGTGAACTGCAAATGTTTACAAATGCACTAAAGATCCGTGCTAACGCTTACAAATGCACTACAGATATGTACGAATGGGTAATGCAGTACAAGTACACTAATTGCGTGTAAATGCAGTACAAATACTCTACATGCAAATGCAAATGCAAGCAAATGTGCTATAACTTACAAACGCGTAGAAATGTAGTACAAATGTGTTCAAATACAGTAAATTATTTAGGCAACTGCATAAAATTAAAAATGTGCTACAAATTTGTATATATTCGAAGGAATTAATACAAAAGCACTACATATATGTACGACTGTGTACAAAATAATGCCGTTTAAATTAACTACAGCCGCATACGGAAATGCAGTATAAAATGCACCAACGATACGTACTAATGCATACAAATGCTCAACGAGTACAAAAGCAGTACACATGCACTAAAATTAGGTATAAATACAGCAGAAATGCATACAAATGCACTACAATGTGTAAGTATGTATAAGTGTACTAGAACTTACAAAGGCATACAATGCAGTACATGTGTACATGCGGTCCTCCCCACCCATCTAAAATTGTACTACAACAGAAACTAGGGGCAAACATCCAAACCGTTAGCAAAAATATAATGATAGTAAGAAATAAACAGCAATTAGTGTAAACCCCACTAAATGTAAATCTGAACGGAAAATTCAAGTAGCACACCTAAACCCTTAGCACAAATATAACGATAGTAAAAATTGTGCAACTATTCGCACAAGACCCGGCTAAATGCAAGTAAACCTTGACGGCCCTTCTGGCTGCTACAATAAACCTTGGTATCATTGCAGCCTGTCGCTTCCGCCCCACTCGTATAAATCCTACAATCGCCCCGTACACCTATACGGTCCTCGAGTAAACCTTGACATCACTTCCGGTTGTTGCAGTAAAGCTCGACGTCACTCCAGTAAACCTTAACGTCATTGCAGAACGTCACTTCCGGTTCACTCGAGTAAGCCTACAATCGGGCCCATGCTTCTCGACGGCACTCAAGGAAACCTTTCAATCGCCCTCGTATACATCTCGACGGCACAAAAGTAAATCTTGAAATAATTTCCGGTTGTTCAAGTAAAGCTTGACGTCACTCCAGTAAACCTTGACATCATTGCAGTACGTCACTTCCGGTCCTCAAATAAACCCTTTACAATGGACCCTCGTGCACCTTGGCGGCAGTCAATTAAACCTTGACGCCATTTCTGGTTGCTTCGGTAAACCTTGGCGTCACTCCAGTAAACTTTGACTTCACTCAAGAAAACCTTCAATGACGTGACACAAGAAAACCAAGAAAACCAAGTATTACTCCAGGAAACTTTGACGTTACTCAAGAAAACGCTCCCATTTGCTCAGGAAAACATCGCTTCACTCAAGAAAACCTCATCTTCAGTGGGGAGTGGTTTACCGGAAACGATTACAGGAGAGAGGGGTCCCGACCATATCGCTTTTCCCCTCTACTCCATGTTGTAATAGTTATAATTCTTTACTATAATAGTAATTATTATAGTAATAGCATTATAATAATAGGCCTATTTAATGTGTTCTTTACAAAAAGAACAATTCAGATCTGTTGCCAATGGCATTTTATACAATATCAAGAAAGAAGTCGGTATTTAAAAAAAATTTTTTTACCACTTTTTGCCACTCGATACAGCTGTCACGCAAACCCAACAGTAACAGCTGTTTAAATACTCGTAATTTTTACAGATGTTGCTGGTTTTTTTTTTTTAATCGAATGTCTGTTCTTTTGGAAACTGTATTTAAAACATACGTATACAACTTAATTAAGTATATACAAGTAACATGACAAACGGCATTGTCGGGAAGACATGGAGGCCTATACCAAAAATAAAAACAACTTATCTTTTCTTAATCATATAATTATGATTGAGGTACTCCCTCCAACAAAACTAAAACACTTAATATCTCCGTTCCTATTCAGTATTTTTCGACCAAACTTGGCCAGATACTATAGATACCGAAGGTATTTTTATAGCCAAAATTTCGCAATTCTGTGCAAGAGTAAAAGTAGGGACCCGTACGTAAATTTGAAAACTGTTCACTTGTTGTTGTTCTTATTCTTTTGTGACACCGTTTCAGAAAAAAAAAAAAATATGCACCTATCCTAAAACCTGAAACACGATCTAAGGCAAAAATTACGTTCTAATTCATCAGAAATGGTACCACTTTCAATTAGTCGAGCCATTCCGGAGTTACGGGACCCTAAACTATCAGTTTTATTGTTTTACATCGTTTTAAACATTGTAATTAGGGAACAATACCAATCAGCAAACGCCATCCTCAAGGCATAGACTGAAGAATAAAGAAATGCTAACAATGCTGGATTGCCAACAATTATTCAACCGCACCCGTATTCGTTTGTTGTAAACATAAAGTCACGTTAATAATTTCCAGGTTTTCCCGATTTTAGCGTACATTAGGCCTATGCATGCCATAAAAAAGTTACACAGATTACAAACATCGTGGTGATCGTGGCTCAGTTGTGAGAGAGCTCAGTCTGGTTGCGGGAGGTTTGTGGATCTGGTCGAACCCCTGGAAAGGGGGCCTTGGCAAAGTCCCCGCCAGGACTGCCGGCCAGGGTAACGTGAGAGGCTACCATGCTCCTTCAGCGGCTATGGGAACTATTCTGGCCAATTCTGGACAATCTTTCGGCCCCTACGATGATCGGAGGTTTCCCAGATCGAATCCCCGGGTTGGCACCTCCCTTTACCAGATATTTCTTCTTCTCTAAAAGTCAGGTAATGTTCAAAATTGAGCCGGTTCAGCCATACAAGCATTAAGTTGCTTCGGCTGACTTAAGGCTCAAAGAAATTAATTAAAAAAAAAAAAACCGTCAAGTGTGCCCCCCGTAAAAAATAAAAGAATTGCATCTGTTTGAATTCGTAAAACACAGCAGTACTTAAACAAATGCAATTTTCTCAAATGCGCATTGAGGAAATTGCATCTGTTTAAGTACTGTCAAGTATCTGTTACCATAACCATTTAACCATATAACCATTTTTTACGGCACACTTGACATTTTTGTTTATAATATTAGCACGGCCGGCGGGCAGTGCTTATTGGAGTTTGTGTTGCACGTGAATTTTCAAAAAGGTGGACAGGAGGCCCCAGCCCAGAATGCAATGCTGCAACATTTGTAAAAATGGGACAACAATTACAGCCAAGGCGCACAAGACTGAATTAGAGTTCACTCGAACAAGGTGATACGACGCTTGGGCGCGGAAAAAGTGACATTGTCGTTGCATCTTGTTTCAGTTAACATTGTCAGCCGGAGATAGGTTATGGAGATCCAAAATAATATGGTTTTAGTCTTTGCTTACATCTTCAAGTTTTAAACCAGAAGGTGTGAAGTCTTTAATTTTGAGGCCACAAAATTGGGCGGCCGTGTGACTAATTCAATGCGGGCTTCGGGAAGCCAGTTGAATTGTTGCCGCGATTGTTTGCCATGATACTGCATCTGTCTGCAACAATCCAGAATCCCATCGAGATGACACAGGCTAGTGTTTTGCCATCAAATAATAAACATGGGATAAAGCTTGGACGGAATCTTAACATATATACGCATTTTTAATGTACCATTTTTTCATGGACATAACCGTACACGTGAAAGACCAGACCGTACCAAATACAATAAAAAAGGAAGCGAAAAAAGCCAACAAATTAACTAAACAAAAAACGGCTTTGCCGTTTAGAAAAAAAGCCTTAGAGTTCGTATCCCCATACTCACAGCAGCGAAGGTACACGAAGAAAAACGGATTAGAGTTCACTCGAACGCAACGAACTATAATTTGAACTCCAATTCCAGGGAACAGTATTGTGATATGCCAGCCTCCATGCACACGTATACAAGTACATCACTAACCAAACAAACCTGTTGGATATTTCGCACAAAAAAACACGCAATATAAAAATAAAAACCCATATTATTTAGGTTTAGGCACACAAATTATGTGCACACAAACATTAAACATTAAAAAAAAAAAATCCGTTCACATTCTGGCATTACCAATGAGTAAAGACAGTCCTTATTCCTTGGAAATGGGAGTTCAGATTTATAGTTCGTTGCGTTAGAGTGAACTCTAAGCCGTGAGTATGGGGATACGAGCTCTAATGCTTTTCTTTCTAAACGGTGAAGCAGTTTTTTGTTCAGTTAATCACACTATAAGCCAACGTTTCAGAGCTCAAAGGCGGCATAGCAGAGAGGAAACAATTGATTGTTTGGTCTACAAGACGGTTCGTCCAAAACAGATGCAGAAAACGGTGGTTCAGATACGGGTATTGAAGTTTTGGTAAACACGGGTATTAGGGACGAGCTTGCAGGCGGATGGAAGGGTGAAGTGGGGCTTGTAGGCTTGGGCCGTTCGTTCGTTATTCCTTCGACTCCTGTAATGCCAGGGGCCTAACGAATAAGGCAGGTGAAATGGAACAGTTGCTGCAGTTCGTCGATGTCTTAGGAGTTCAAGAGGTGGGGCTGGCTTAGGGTCGTGACATAGTAGTGAGTAATGCTAACTGTGTCTCGTCTGGTTTTGGGTCTCGAGTAAAGGTATTTATTAAGTGGAGGGTTCTGTATCTAATGCTTACTTTCAAGAGCATAGTTGGAATAGAAGAATGCGGTTGGAAAAAATTCGTAAGTGTTTGTACTGGGAGTCAGTGTTTGTCTGTAGTTTTTCTGCATTTCACTTTAGTGTTATCAAAGTAGGTTTGGTTAGGGTGGCTATGGCAGTTCCTTGCTCCGTACATTGCAGCCGGAGATTTGAATTTCCACCATTTTGAATGGGGTTCATGTTGTTGTGACTCGCGTGGGCGCCAGCTAGTGCAAGTGCTGGATGAATTGGACTTCACTGCTATCCAAGCTGGCACCCCGACTTCTGTGAGGTGGCAAGGTGACAGTTTACAGTAATCTGTTTGGACTTCTTTTTGTGCTCACTGCCAGCTGTTTGCCAATTTCAAACCGTTGTGGTGGACAAATAAGCGCACTATAGCAGTCAGGGGTAGGCGGCGTGCCTACAAGTTGTGGAAGTGCTTGCCGTCTTTGGTGTTGTGGCTCACGTACAGAGCGATTGTGCATGAATCTGCCTTCGTTCTTCGCGTGGAGAAAGCTGTATATGGTGCTCGCTTGTGTGAAAGTGTTGCTGTAGCGGGGTCTGTTGCTCAAGCTTGAAGGGCGCTTCGCCCCCATTATCAGAAAACTGTGAAGTCTTTGGTTTTTGGTTCACCAAGGGAAATCCTGCGTGGTGCGGTCATGGCGGATGCATTCAATGCACGCTTTGCAGAGGTCTAAGCTCTTCCTCGAGGCAACTTTCCGCAATGCATGCTGTTGCAGGTGATTTCTGCATCTACATACTCGCCGTTTCATTTTTCTGAGCTCAAAGCTGCTCTGTCTCAGTGCCGGTTCGAAAGTGCGCAAGGGATTGATGGTCTCTCATATGCGCTCTTCGCTGTTTTGACGGACGATGCGTTGAGTGAGTTTCTCTGTTCTATTCAAAATCTGTTGGATGATGACTCTGTACCACCCTCCTGGTTGTTCACCATTCTTGTGCCTGTGTTCAAGTGTGGTGGTTTGCGCTCGGATTTGAAACATTATCGTCGGATAGCACTGCTGTCCTACGCGTGTAAGTTGTACGAAAGGATGCTGGTCCGTCGTTTAAATTAGCACTTAGAGAATCATGAATACCTATCTAGTGCAATTTGGTTATAGAGTTGGCAAAAGTGTGCAAGATGCCATCCTCTTCCTTCTTCCAGGGATTCCTGAAGCCTGGGTGCATGGGAACGTAGTCGTTGCTGTATTTCTAGACATCAAGGCAGCGCATGACACTGTGCGCATTGAGTGCTTTCAGGCATCACTTGTCTCCATGGGTGTAGGACATAAGTTGTCTAATGCTAATTTCACCTCGCTTGGACGACGAGCTTTTGTCACCAAAGTGAATAGGTGCTGGTCATCGCAAGCGGTCACTGGTCCGGGGGCTTCCGTAAGGCAGTTAAAAGTCCGGTTCTTTCTGCCATGGTCATCAATGATGTTCTTTTGGAGTTGAAGTTAGTACAAATGTTGTCTGCTATGCAGACGATGTCCTGCTCTGGTTTGTTGGTGCAAGTCCAGGAGTTCTTGTCTCTCATCATGTTCAGGCTGCTTTGGATTTTGGACCTCTGATGTGCGTCTGTTGAAAGAGGAAGTAGCCTGTAGGCTCTCTATCCTCCGGAGATTGGCTCCCTGGCAGACTGTTTGCAGAAGGAACTTGTTGCTAGTTTTCAGAACTTTCGTTTGATCTGCTATAGATTTCCATCTTCCTTTTTTTGTAAGCGTTCAGAGGCATGTTCATAGCCTGCAGGTCAGGCTCAATGACTGTCTGTGTGCTGTTAAAGGCTGTTGATTTCTGCTCCTGTCCATGCACTGTGGGTAGAACAGGTGACCCGCCTGTGCATTATCGTGTGCATGAGCTTCTGGCCACCTTGTGCCTTCGGAACATGGGCAGAGGAAGCCACGATCCTGTTGGATGTATCCTAAGTGATTATTGTACGCTTAGTGAGAATGCTCGTAGCTGCCGGGCGTGGAGTCGCGCATCTCCTGAGCCCTGACCTCTAACGGCTGATGGCTGTTGCAATCGTATGTCCCCCATATCCGTGGCGCTGGTGTGTACTGCTGGATTCAGTCTTTGAGTGGCGATTCACTGCTTGCGATGTCGATTGTGATGCGTCTTTTGTTCTAGAAGCCAAGGCAGGGGTATTGGGTTCTTTGTTCCGGCGCTTCTGTGTTTTGGGTTCGAGTCCGACCTCAGCCATCCCTGGCATTTACTGGAAGAGAAGAGCTCTGTGATGTTTCGTGCTCATGTTGATTGTGACATGTAAAAGAACCTAGGAATTTCCGATGGAATTTACCTAGCAAAATTGTCCCTCTCTCCTTCTGGTGCCATGGCTTCGGCTGGGAGCGTGTCAAAAAGCTAAAAGCTTGCGATGTCTATTGTGATGCATCTTTTGTTCGAGAAGCCAAGGCAGGGGGATAGGCTTCTGTGTTCCGGTGCTCCAAGTGGGTGTAAAGAGAGCGTTGTCTGCTGTCTCTTCTAGCTTTGTCTATGAATTAGCAGCTTTTTTGGTTACATCTGATGTTTTGTTGGATTTGCAGCTGCCGTCGTTTACAATACATAATGATTCTCTTTCTTGTTTAACAGCCTTGCGGGGCTTGCTTTTAACAATGAAAGTTAGTGATTCAGTTGTTTTCACTGTGTGCTTGAAGTTATGGGTTGCAACCCAGGTGTCTGAGGTTGCTTTAGGTTGGGTTTGTAGGCATAGCGGCTGCTTTGGGAATGAGAGTGCTGATGCTTTAGCGAAGAGTGCTGTGTTCTTGTGTCGTGATCAGGAGCCGTTGGTTCAGTCGGTGCAGTCGCGCCGTTTAGCCCATAGCGAGCAAGTGTTGCAATCATGGAATAGGAAATGGAGCGCAGCTATGACGGATTGCGCCCTGTTTCAACTACATCCAGTCTGTAGCAGCGAGTCTGTACTTAGCAGGCTTCCCCACTGGATGGGTCGTCTACTCTCACATTTGAGAGTAAAGGACACCCTGTTTTCTGGTCAGCGGTACCATTTTGGATGGGTGCCATATCCGCTTTGTGTTGTCTGTGGGGTTGATAACACAGTTGCTGATTTCCTACTGCACTGTACCTGGCACAGTGTGCTACAGGAGTGATTGTGTGTGTGGATTTTGTGTGCATCCCCTTTACAAGCCCTACTTTCTACCTCTTTTGACCGTAAAGATGTTGTGTGACTGCATGCTGTAGCGCTCTTCTGGCAAGCGACGGGTGTGCGTCTGTGAGTTCCCTTTGCTGGTGTGTCTGCCTCAACTCTGAAGTCGGTGTTTGCATTTGTGTTCATATGCTGCTATGTGAATAATGTGAATAGTGTGCCGTGTGCCTCTCTCTGATGGTTGTGGTTGCAAGTTGTATTGCTTGTGGGGCATGAGACTTCGGGCCATGGCCCCGGAATAAATCCAAATTCAAATTCAAGAATCGAAGAAAAGGTACAGTTAAGAGTCGAGCTTGGAATGCCGGCCACTAGATGTCACCAGGCGTACAAAATACAATGGAACAATTGCTAGCACAGAAACGAAGCAAGCACAACAGGGGTCAAGGAAGCCAAACTCAGCCCAAGCACAGGACAACCGAATTAAGCCAAGAACAACCGTTTAAATAGAAGGAGAGATGGGAAAGGAAAGGGGACAGGGAGGGAGGGGAGGTAACGAGGAGGGGCAGTATTTAATTCAACTACCCATCCAAATTAAACTATTTGTAGCAAAGGGGGAAGGGAAGGAGAATGACAGATAGTTGGATGGGGAGAGAGAGCATAGAGGGGAGGGAGAGGATGGGAGGAAATCGAAAGATGAGGGATAGGATGATTACAGGAAGACAAATTAACCATCTCAGTGAATGTCCAAGCAACACCAAGCAAAACCTGGGAACCAACCACGGCCAAAACAAAACCACGAATTGAAAACTAGGAAAATTAACCCTCAAACCAAGCACAGGACGAAAAATCCCTGGGCGAAACAAAACCCCGGACACGACTGCTAGTAAAGAATAGAATGAAATATGCGTAAATGTTTAATTGTTCTTTTTGTATTGAAGAGTGTTTAAAAATGCAGAAGCTAAATTTTCATAGTATACAAATACATGTAGAATTATTTGATGTTTAACAAGTAGATGAAAGCAGTCAAGAATGCAGTGCACTTTATGATGCAGTACCTGAGCTTCTTTAATATTTGTAAATATAGAAGAAGGAATTGAAAGCATCGAAAACATGTGCTGTTTTACGTAATTTAAACAAATCAATGTAAATATCTTAGGCCTCAATATTTGCCACTAGAATTTAAACTGACTTTATTTTACAGTAAGTGCCAGACTCGGCATAGAATACAAGAAAAGAAAATCGAGTAAACAAATGACGCTCAAACTCAAAATCATCACATCAGTATTGCGAATTTTCGATAGGCATTACCCGAAAATAAATATTTTCAGTCCTCCTATCTTCATCAGGCAGATTGTTGGTGATAATCAGAAGAGGTGAAATGGAGAAATTGCTTAGGAAACTTAGCGCATGGCGACAAGAGATTACCTTCACAGGTGAAGAATAGAAAAATGGTTCCATCTCATTTTTAGACGTGAAGCTCAGCAAGAGAGTTAATGGCACTGTCCTGTACGAGCCATTTGTGAAACCTACTAGTACAGGGAGGGGGTTGCCCTACAACTCTGAACACCCCGCTGGCCACATGCGCAACATAGCCTTGAACGAGTTTTGCCGAATAGTGCGACACTCTAGCTCCACTGAGATAGCCCAACGACATCTTTTTGCATCGAAAGGGAAGTTTATCGATTTGGGTTTTCCACCAGGAATGTTAAGCACAATGATAAAAAAGGCTTTTGGGATTGTGAACACTAAAAAGATGGACGAGAAACGCGATCACATCACCGTAGATGAACCCAGACCTAAGAAACGTAACGAGAACAAGCGAGTAGGGCTCACCTATTTGAGAGGAGTGAGTGAAAACATTCAGAAAGTGCTGCAAAAGAAAGGTTTTGAATCGTTTTTTTTAGGAACGGTAGGAATTTAAAGTCCTTGCTAAACAAACCGAATAGACGGGAAGTAGTGAAAAACGTCCGGTCTCAATTTAAACAAAATCAATTTACGTAATTTAAACAAATCAAAGTAAATTTGCTAGGTCTCAATATTTCCCATTAGAGTTTAAACTGACTTTATTTAACAGTAAGTGTCAGATTTGGCATAGAAAAAAGAAAAAAAGAAAAGAAAAAATAACAAGTAAAATACTGGTCGGAGCAACAAACAACTTTTCTTCCAAAATATTACAACACAGTCTTGAATTATAAGGATTTTGCTTAACACCAAAAAAGGTGCATTATTCATCAAATTCATAAATAGTGCCAGCCTTAAAGAAAAGATACAACCTGTTTCTAAACAATTCAATTGAAGTTGCTGTTACCATATCCTCTAGCTCATGATTTCAAAATGTCGAATTACACTTCAAAACACAAACAACAGAAAAACGTTGTGGTAATTTTCGACAAACAATAACACTGGTTGGCAGAAGTGGTCACGTCGTTTGTCTGCATGAGGTTGCTTCACAAATTCATCATGTTCCTTCACAAATGTGTGACGCATGCTGGTTAAGACAGACGACGTTACCGTTTGTAACAATCCCTCTGCCATTTTGCTGTTATTCGAAACAAAAGTAGTGAACCAAATTGTCACTGAGAATTACGTCACGGCAAGTTTGCCGATCATAAATTATTAAAATGATGATAAGGTAAAAAAAAAAACGTAATAAACTGTAGGCCCTATCGCAATCTTTTCTCCTATTCAGCTGTTAATGAACTTGAACAAGAATAAGATCACTTTGAAAATCTAAGTTCGAGTTCATAAATCGGGAAAAAAAAGTGGAAAAGAAAACAAATTTCCAATAAAGTAAGAAATACATGTTCCTTTTTCTCAGAAGCAAAAACTCGTAAAAGTGTAAGGCTAAGTGGTGTTAACATGCCTCATCATAGAGCATGTTGCCGACTAGATTTATGCAATTTTGGTGTTTAGTTTTGCAGCAATTTAATTAATGTCTTGTTACTAGTAATGTAGTCATTGATATAAGTTATTCTAAATATCCTCATTATAGGGTCGTGCATAACTATGTGAACACCTTTGCGAAAAATATAACATTTTGACCAGTCGTTCTGGAGAAAACGGAATAATGCAAGTTTTAAAAAATTCAGATTTTTGACAAAACACACCAAAAGTTCGTTAACAAACACAGAATTACAGACTGAACTTTACTGACACTGAAAATTAAATGCAGAAATTGGCGCTGTTTGTTTTAAATTTTGTATCGTGGACCCCAAGACAATAAATATATTCAAAAAACCAAGACTTAGAAAAACCTGAAATTTTTCTCCCCCAACCCCCACCTGAGGGAGATGCTGGGGTGGGAGGATAGAGAGAGAAAAATAGTTTATTACAACATTTATTTCACTTGATTACACAATTATATAAGTTACATAAAAATAAATAATTCACTCTAGCAAAAACTAGACAAGCAATAGCAAAATAGAGAGAGAGAGAATATCTTACTATAACAGAACTCATGAAATTAGCAAATATAAGAGCAATTATTTAGAAATCGGTCAACTGGTGCGAACTGTGACAGAAGGAGGCGAGCGAAAATATTCGAATTTTACATTAATGTCAACAGAATGGGTTAGATTATAACACGATGAATAGGAAGGAATAAGAAAGGTGGTAAGAGCTGTGTCCAATGGGTTTAAAAACCCACACTCAACTGTCAGGTAGAAAAAAAAATACCACACATTCTGCAAGGGCTACATCAACATTTTGTTTACATCGAGTGAACTGGGTCACGGTGGAGATTAGGAAGACATTTTTTCCCCCGCAGCGACTGGAAGGGCCTTAACGGTATTTTTTTTTCGTGTGTGCTTTTTTTTTAACGCTTAGGTTTACCACCAACGGTAATTATTTTACAATACAAATCAACCAGAAAAGCAAATCCGATTGCTCCCCACTGTTAGTAGACTAGCGCCTACAGTGAAAACGGCGTATTCGCGTATTTTCGCGATGGCTGGCCTAATACTTTCCGGGTTTGTCCTTTCTGCCTACGTGACCAACGTAGCGTATTTCTTGTTGACCTCGCCCGTGTCCTTGCTTGTGCTCAGCCCAATACTCAACCTCGAATTTTGTTGGATGCTAGGCAAATATGCCCCATAACCAAGCGCTGTTCGGTGCTGCCGTCCAGTGGCAAAACCGTACTCCGCCGACCAAACAGCTGAAATGGGCGAACGGCTTTGCCCTTTGAGCTCTCTTCCGGTTTAAAGCCAAACAATTTATAATAGCCTCTTTCTGGGCGATTTTCGCGCGTATTTTCCTTTAAAAATTGTGAGTTGCCAAGCTAGTACTGTATTCCTCCCCACTGCTTGCACGCTGTTGCTCCAAATTGCGCGATGTTGCTTACAATAAACTTTCGCCTTTCCACAGCTGTTGCAATAGCGATACGCTCCCCCAACTAACTCAAACTGGTTCTTGCTCTCGGCTTGAAATTACCAAGGCCGAAGCCATGTTGCCGATCCGAAATTGCCGTTCCCAACAGCGGAACACTCCCCGAATTCTTGGAGTAGGCGACTGCGATAACATTGATTTAAGGGCAGTTCTGCCGTAATTGTGGAATATTTCACGCTACACGTGTGGTGCCTTACGTAAAGTGTAATTACAGCGCAAGAAAAACCGTCGTGAACGGATAAAATAAGCCATTTACAGCTAATCCGAAATCTGCACAGACGGAGGAAGTCTGCTAAACGTACTGGTCGTAAACAACGTTAGCCGGTTTCGCGGTGGGAGGAGCTTAGGCGATCACACGATATTTTGGTAATGTCAGAACGCCGCTTTTAGAGCGATTGTTTCGGTACATCGGAGCACGACAATTTGGAATTACGGCAGCACGTGGCGAAAACGTTCAGATTCGGCTTTTGTAGCTTTAGTTTTTAGTGTAAAATACCGTATTTAACCGGCAAAATACGGTTTTTCTGTTTTGACGTTCTCTTGTTGCCGCTCGATGATTGACAGATCATAAACTATCCCCCTTCCCGAACCAATCACAAATGGGGTCAAACGGCCGCGAGCCAATGAGAAAGGCGGAAAATCACATGGCTTTGTTGTCATATACCATTTAGCCACGCCTTCTTCAACCGATCCAAAACAAACTAACGACCTCGACAGATACCGGCACATGTATGCGGCGAAATGGCGGATCGCGAGAGCAGAACTATTGATGGTTTATTTCAGCAGTGAGATCGGATGTGATCCCGGGATCGGTGACCAAATTTGCCAAAGGGACCGGCGATTGTGACGACAATGTCAACCGGCAAACGTCTGGCGAAACGTTCCATTTTGGGAACTCGCGTTTGCGTCCCCGGCCAAGATGGCCGCTACTACCCAGCTGTGATCCAAGCGACGAAAACGAGCGGAGGGGGAGAGGGCCAGCGGCCAACCAACGGTGCCAACACGTATTCGGTCGTGCTGGAAGTGGACAAATCTCCGAAAGAAGTGGTGGAAAAGGACATCATCGGGCCGGGCTTCCAGCCGGTGTCGGGACTGAAGCTGATCGCCGGCCAGTCCGTGTTTATCACGCACAACGGGCGGGAAGTGTCCGGCTCCGTCACGTACCACAAAGTGGACGCGGACGAAGTCCTCGTCAGCGTCGGTTTAAATGGCCAAACTCTGGAGGTCATGAAGAGATTGGAAGACGTTAGGTTGCTGGAAAGTCGCAAATCGGCCCGGCTGCAAGATTTGGACCAGGATTATTCTCGCCTTGCCGATTTCGGCTCGCTCGAATCCCGCAAAAGGATGACGTCGAGCGGGATCGACGTTCCGGCTAGCCACTGGTGAGTCAAAAAACCCCTAAAAAATCATTTTTTATTGTTTGTTGACGGAAAAACGGACTGGTCTTTTTCATTCCGGTCTTGCCCGTAACAGCGTTTTTAACGAGCCCTTTGGAGTCCGTGGCGTCTGGCAGAAATGTCAACTAATGTGTTGAAGAAAGATATTTAAGCGAGACGACTGACATCGCGAATATGTAAACGTAAACAAACCCGAAAATTGTGCGTTTTCCCCTTAAGAACCTGAGGCATTCACGTCGTAACGCGATGCTTGCTCAACGTACCTTCTCCAACACCCGTAGTTTTGATTTTATTTTGGTATTGTATTTTTACATACGGTAATTCAAAATATAATTATTAATTAAATATCATTAAAATCTGTCAGTGTTACTGTTAGGAAATTGTTTATTTCAAGAAAAGTAAACATTGTCCTGCATGAGGGTAATTTTCATTTGCAAATTTCATTGGTGGTGTAGTCTTCCTGCCTTGTATACATACATAACTAACATTAAGACTGCTTTGTTTTTACTGGTTGTTGGCATCTTAGCATGGCTTTTGGCGCATTTGCTGTAGACAATGTAAACATTTTAAACGATAATTTATCATCTCGGTGGTTGTAGCCGTATCCCGGGCCTCAGCCCATCCCTGTGTATTTAATTCGGGAAGAGAAAGTCCCCAGAAATAAACTCGTGATAATGTCAAATATGGCATGTAAAAGATCCTAGGCATTTCCTAGCAAAGTTGTCCCTGTCTGTCCCTAGGTAACATTACAACCTACACTTGTGTGACTCTCGCCATTTTGGCCAGTGGACGTTTCACTCGCCATTATCCATTACTCCCTCGCCATGTAGAAAACATTTGAGCAGTTGTGCTTGTATATTGTTTGAATTAATCTAACTTTCCGAACAGGTAAACCGTATTGCTTGCTTGGTCAGATAGTCCTTGTAATTCTGCACGCAACACCGCAAACCTCTCGTTGCTAGCTAGTACGGTTCGTGAGATACGAGAATTTGAGCTTCACGGTTTGCTAATTAGTCGCCACTTTGGCGAGTAGTGCTAAAAAAAATCAATTACCAACTTGTTGAATTTTCCTCGCCATTTGTAACCTTAGCAGTTGAAAAGGACGTTATTTCGACCATTTGCCCTTCCCCCCCCCCCCCTTAAGTTTTATTTTATTTAACCGTAGCGGTGTGTGGTGTCCAACAATCTTCCAAAACAATTTGAATAATTCATGCAACAACTAGCCTAGCCCCGTTGAGGTAAACAAACGGACTATTTTTTATTTCCATACAAATTAACTGACACCGCTCCTTCCTGCTCCGTCCGCCAGCCAGCAGCGGTGAAATTTTTAAGTAGGCTACTTAAAAGTGACAGCCTAAATTTAACTTGCTAAAACAAGCGAAAAACTGACTGTAGCCTACTGTAGGCTATACGCGTCGCATCACAAATTCTTGCATACCGCAGCTATTAACCTACTTGACTGAATAACGCTGTCCTCATTTTTCGTGCTGTAACTTGCCATACACAGAGTAGGAAATCTGGGTTGGAGCAGACTCCATATGATTTTACATATATGTCTTTAACTCTCCTCCACTGGTGTCGAAATATTCGATGCTAAAAAAAAACATAGCCTATCTCGTGCAAAAACTGGTTACAGCTACTAAAAAAAAAATTACCCATTACTCAACTGGCTACTTTCTCTCTGTATTTTATTCAACACTGTTTGTATTGGTGTATTGCGTGCGCAAATCTAACTTCTTGCAGAATATGCGTGGGGTGGAATTGATTATATGACACTTTTTTTCTTGTACCTCTTCATATTTCTGATGGATTTGTCAGTGTGCTTTGAAAGGAAATGATTTTTGTACAGGGTAAATATTATATATGTGTAAAACAAACTATTATGTCCTATGGGCGTGGTTGAACGTACAAAACTCGATTGCTGTTGCTTGTATTTAATTCCTTTACTTTCATTTTATTTTTGTAATTTAATTTAATCTTACAATCGACCCAGAAAAAGAGACAGACGACAGAGCAAAACAAAACAGAATCAAAACGTAGCAGGAAAAAAGACAATTTACCCCAAAATAGGGTAAAAAAAAAAAGACTAGACAACTGAACACAACCTAGGACAAATTACAATTTTTAGAAGTAGGCTATCTGTAGCCTACTTTTATGTTTAAAAAAAACCATAACGATTAACATGGCAGTTTTAGGGTAGAATTTGTGGTACTTATGCTGTTTAGGGGTTCATTTTTTTCAGAAAACTTATAAAATAGTGGCCGAATTTGTCAGTTAGTAGGCAAATTTGTCAATCAGTGTCCGAATTTATCAATCAGTGACCGAATTTGTCAATCACTGGCCAAATTTGTCAATCAGTAGCCAAATTTGTCAATCAGTAGTCGAATTTGTCAGTCAGTGGCCAAATTTGTCAATCAGTGGTCTCGAACTACAGCCTATTGAAAGACGTGACGCGTGCTTTTAGGTGATGTATTTCTGATAAACCTGTGTTTACATCTTTATTGATTTATTAGTTTCTGATTCTGATTAATTGCAATGGACAGTGATTATAACTACGGTTAGTATTCTTGACGCATGATGAACTTAATCATCGAAACAAAATCACCGAAACCAGGAGCTAATAAATGTACAAGTGTATAGGGCGTGGGAGTGCTCATGTTTAACTGTCACTTCATGCTCCAACTATTATCACAAGGTCTTCTGGGCAAGACGCTGTGGGTTTCGTTTCCCGGATCCAGGCCAGTTGATTCAGCGTTCCAGAATCTTATTTTACCAAAACAACGCTAAAAGCCTAAAAGGCTTCACTTTTCGGCATGTGCGAGGCCTTGAGTCAAGACGCAAAACACGCAATTTCTACCCCAGTGAGCCTTGGCTTGAAGAAGTCGTCTGCTTTACTGCTTCACGCTCCTGGAACGCTGTTGTATGCGGAGGTGACGCATGGCTGGTCTCATCGTAACAAGACTGGTATTTTTTTTTAACCTATCAATTAGATAAAAACATACACTCAGCGTAATTTAAACGCGAGCTATCCTAGAAAATAGTTACAACCATTCGTTCCACATTGGCCGCATGGGGTCGCGGCCCATAACGAGAGTTGGAGCATGCAGTTATATTACCATGGACGTTCGTGTAGCTTTATGGGCTCACGTTTATATAAAGGAAACACAAAAACAAGCGAAACAGCGAAAATCATACACTAGAAATAACGTAGTACCAGTAAGCCACCTTTACGCATGACCCGGATTCAAACTGGCAACCCAATCCGTCCCCAGATCACCGACTTAGCGCCTTTACCGCTATGGCCACACCACTGGCATAAAGATGACTCACTGAACCCGATATTAACGTCACAGCGGTGACTAGGGCTCCATTCGACTGAGAATGCTTGCAGCCATAGGCAGTTTGAATCCGGGTCGTGTCACTCCCGGATTGCATAAAGGTGACTTACTGTACTACGTTACATGTAGTGTATGATTTTCGGTGTGTGGCTTGTTTTCATCATTCCATTGTACAATTTACGGCAATTTGTGTAGCCTATTTTTATTAGGCTCTCCTTTGTGACGCTCCTATCAAACCTATTGTCAGTTTTATTGATTTATGAACTTAAAGGTGCCTTTTCACCTTTTTCAACTCCTAGGTGCAGCACCGTAGAATCTTCGAGCAACATAAAGAAAATAGCGGTAAATTAAAAATGCAACAACACTATTCGCAGCAGCGCCGCGATTCTCATAACTAAAACGAGATCACGTGACCAACATCGGATGACGGAGGATCTGGAACGTGGATGCTGTGTTTAGAATATGGGGAGGCGCTATCGGAATGGTGAACCTGTAGGCGCCTTTAAATCCACAAATAGGGCGCACAATGCAGGTGGAAAATGTTAAAAGAATGTAACAATGGCTTCAGAAGTTACCGTGGAGAGCTTCGAACCCGCTTGAAACTTTAAAAAAAAAAGTAATCAGTACGAAGAGAGGCGGTTGACCACTTATCAGTACTGATTATAAATACAGAATTCGGATTTGTAGTGATGGTAGAAATCCATCATTAAACGCGTAGCAAGCAAGCCATCAAATTCGATTTATCACCGTGATGACATGTTATTATCACTTGTAATTTCGAGGCAGGATCAGGCATTGTGTAGATTTGTCACCAACGTGCCTAACTTTTGCCGGTTTGCCGGCCGGCTTGAGCTATCAAGCTTGGCAAACACTACTTGGCAACAAATGTTTTCCCCTTCGATGCCTTGTAGGACTCAATCCGCCGGCTTGGCATTGCGCCACACATTTTTAACCTCAAACCCTGCTGAGTGTTGTTAAGCCTGTTGCCTGCGTTAACGAAAATGCGATCACCAGGCATAACTAATTAAATGTTTTGTTTATCTTTTTTTTTTTACGTTCGTGTGCACTTTAGTGGCGCACTCTGAAACATCAGCTGAAATTAATAAATTCGAAAACTTTTCAGTTTATTTTTCCCCCTTGGTTACTAAAACTTTTTGGCTTGCCATTATATCGCGTGTTACAGAATGTTCAAACGTGCTGGTGTTTGTTGCTAAGGAACTTTGCATGACGCCATTCTGATGACGACACCAAAGCAAGCAGGAAAGGAAACACGCTTTCAATGACGTTCGCGCGTGACGTCATAATGGACCGCTGTTTGCCTCTTTCCGTTTTTGTTGTCATTCCCAATTTGAAAGTTTTATTATCAGGCCATGCAATTATGTGTTTGTGTAGCTGCGCTCGTTATGAACAGAGGCGTAAACCTTCAACGAGTTTGACGAGTTTAAAATGAGTGAAAAGAAGTGCAAGTGGTGTCGGTTTTATAAACAAGGAAAAACACTTTCATTAATTGTGATGAAGTTAAAAAGCCAACAAAGTGTGACATTCTGCGACGTTTCAGCTTCCAGATCGGAGCCGTTATCAAGTAACTAAAAAAATGATTTAAAAAACATTAAACAGGCAGCTTAGTCATTATAATCAGGCATGAGAACTTTCAGCTAATTAGCTGATTTCAGCTTTTTTGTGCTGGACAATATTTTCAGTAATTTTCTGGTTTTTTTTTTTGGTACTTCTGAATTCAGTTTTTGAACTTATGGCAGGTCTTCCATTTAAATTTAGGTGAATCTTAAAAGCTGCCTAATACTAACCTTAAAGTGTTCAGCTTATTTTCAGAAAATTCCATCGCATTTCCTCTTTTTTGCCCCAAAATACTTTTCAGCTTTCTTTGTTCAAGGTTACTCTCATGCCTGTTTAATGTGGTATACATACAATTGTAGGGGTGGCACGATACAAAACGGTTTTATTCAGATAAAACTTTTAATATTATCGATAAAACGAATATTGAGACTGGAATAAACATTTTAATTTTGCTAATTAAAAAAAAAACCTTGGCTGAAGGATGCAGTGCAACCTTCACGAGTGTAAATTGTGTGGCACTCGCCATTTGGCCAATAGACACGAATATCCACTTACCATTGTCCCATTATTTCCTCATCATTTAAACACAATTCAGCAGTTCTGCTGCTACTTAATGCATAAATATTGTTTGCATTGAAGTTACGATCCAATAAGACAAAGTGGTTAGCAACAGTATTGCACACTTGGTTGGGGAGTCCTTGTAATTCTCCACGCAATGCCGCAAACTGCTTGTTTCTGGCTATTAAGTTTTCAGAGATATGACAGTGTAAGCATTGAGGTGGTTTGCACAATCATTCGATAAATCAGAAAAAGCGCGATAGGATAATCGACGAAAATGTTTATCGCAATTATAGTACCGAATTATCTATTATCGTGCCACCCCTACCTACAAGGTGAGTTATCACAAGTCCATACCCCGGGCCAGCATTTTTCTGCAATGACGACTACCTGATTAACGGGTAAGAAATCGTGTGGAGGCTATTTGAACATGTGAGGTTGGTTGACCTTTAAATATCCACTCAAGGTCAAGACATTAACGTTTGAACTACCATCTAGACTACAATATTTATAAACAGGACGGAAAGCCAAATGGACTCGAAAAGTGATAAATAAATGCAGGTGCAAACCTATTCACATTTCCTTTTAGACTTAAATGTCAGACTGCGTGAGCTGGCATTGAGACCAAAGGCCTAAGTTGTACCGCTCAGCCCACACTGACACGGACAAAAGGTTTGATTATATGTAGCCTATATGTGTGAGTGTTAAATGCTGCCTATGGACATTTCCTAAAATGGCCTTGTCAGTGTGGCTGAGCAGTAGGACTTCGGCCATCAGTCTCAAAGGTCGTGGGGTTCATTCCCGCTCAGGCAGTCTGAGAGTTAAGTCCAAAAGGCAACGTAAATAGGTTTCCATCTGTATTTATTTATTACTCTACACATCATAGAATATTGGTGTAAATTAGAAAGTTGTACTGGATACCTGTAAATGAATGCAAAGCAAATAACAATGAAAATGGTAACAGAATCACAGGACTTACAGGCGATCAAACTTAGCAGTATAAACTCCACTGGAGTACACCGGACCTACTGAAAAGTATTGGTTCAGTGGCATACTGTCCTGCGTGCCTCGGTATGTTACAGTGCAGTTTGTATTCCTAACTTGATCGCCTGTATTTACCCTGGTGTTCTCAACCTATTTTCATTCTGTTTTTTGACGTTGGTTTATGGTTCTCTACGAATGTCTAATTTACACCGATATTGTGCGATGTGTAGTTCAAAAGTAACCATCGTTATGATCTTGAAGTATATGTCAAGGTCACCCAACCTCACATGTTTAAACAGCCCCTAGACCACTTTGGAGTCCTACAATAGTAGCCTACTTATTATTCAGGTATTCGTCATTTTATGGCAAAATGCTGGCCCTGGGTACGGACTTATGACTCACCCTACCAAGCTTCCATTTTAGCTTCCTATTCGTACTTAAATTGCTTGATCAATGGTGCCGATCTGGAAGCCTGAACGGTGCACTGAATTGCTTTCTTGTTACTTTTTTTTAACTTCTTAACTTCATCATTGTGTGATTTAGTTATTTCACAGTTGTGCTTGGGGCATAATGGGTGCGAAACGATTATTGTTTCTGCCTCTAATGATAGGTTTGAACCTAGTTAATATTGGATCTCTCAAGTGCCCAGTAATAATGGATATTATTAAAATGGGTATAGTATATGGGAGATGACTCGTTACCCAGTGATGGCATTCAGATTCTTAGCTGCAGCTCAAAAGCGTAAGCTTTGGCTGACTGATTAAACAGTAGGGGTTCTTGAGGACTGATTGAGTCAGGTATATGACCTGTACCGCCTGTGAGAACGCCTTAATGAGTTTGGCAGAACTTTTTGTGCCATGGTGACATCGGTGGATGAGTCTTTAAAGTTGTGTTAGCGACACAGTCACTTGATCATTGGGATATTGGAGTACGATTGTTGGTGGGACCACTTTTAAGTCGCTTGCTGACACCAATGGTAGGAATAATCAGGATTAGGTCATTAACTACGGTGGATTATCACTTTGTGGGGTCCTGGATCTAATTAGATGTGGTAGGAGCGGCGTTGACTATGAATGGATGGATCTGACTGACCTGTTGATTGTCAGTGGGCGTTTTTGATCAGGAAGGACATTGTAAGTGATAGGATGGGTTTTGGTGATGGACACTGGCGAATTTACATTAGAACTGCCTGGTTGTGCTATGGTTTGGTAGAGCACTTTAGGTCGTAGTAAATAACTACGTCTGGTATACATTCATTGGCTTCCATACGTTCTTGGTTTAACCTAATCCATACTACATCTTTCGCATACCAGATGGGGACAAGACTTTTGTAGCAGAGTTACCTTATTTCGTGCACAGATTGAAGTAAGACAGACTGCACGTAAAAGTCAGCTGGACAAAATTTGTACAATGTCGTAGGCTATCAAAAACTATGCTCCTTCATGTTCACTGACATTTTTTTGTATGTTACTGTATCAATACCGAACGTAGACTTACAATAAGATTACACTAACATTTTTCTCTTCCTTTTAAGGTGAAGCAATGACAATGTACAAAGTTTTATTTGTGTTATGGGAGGGAAGGGTAGTCCTCTTTCCGTAACAGGAGCATTGTGAATATTTTCGGACCCTGACATTTGAATTGGTTTGCTTGGTGCATGGCTATTCTTCGGAAGTACCGCAGCAAGAGTAACTGAATTACAAACAGGGTTTCGTCCAGGTTGATATGGGTAGGCTAAGGTGCTATGGGGCAAGATGGCCAGGTGATTAGCACGACTTTCTCATGGGCCAGAGGTCTCGGGCTCGAGCGTTACCTCAGCCATCCATGGCATGTTCGGGAAGAGAAGGACCCTGTGATGGCTCATGCTGATGTCGATTGTGGCATGTAAAACATCCTAGGGTTTTGTGATTGGAATTACGTAGCAAAATCGTCCCTCTTGACTTCTGGCGTTATGGCTTCTGCTGGGAGCACCTCAAACCTCGAGGTATTCCGAGGTATTAGGCTGGTAGCAACCATTCATTATTTAACTGAATTTTCTAAACCCAAGGCAATGGGTAGACCTCTACATGTCTATAAAGAGTACTTTATGTACATCAACATATTCATGGTGTCAACATAGGACTTAACGTTGACGACATTCAATGTAAACAGTTAGTTTTTAGAGATACAAGACAAAGCCTATCGGCCTTTCTAGTCAAAATTAACATGTATGTTAACTAGTAAGTATGACTGGTAAGCGTGCTATGAATCATACTTGAAGACAGGGTTGTTTGATTTAAATCAACCCGATTTAAATCACTGATTTAAATCATGATTTAAATCACTTGAATTTTTAAAAAAAATTATTGATTTAAATCATTTTGCCTATTTTAGTATATTTATTCAATTTTTTGTATTGAAAAATACTTCACTGTATTGCACTGTACTGACTGCGATGTTGCTGGAGTGCGCAAGAGCAAAATCCTTCATAGGTTTATTTTCTATGTTGGGGTGTTAGCCTAAGCCTAACCATTTAGCAAGCATTAAGAGACTATAAGAAACATTTTGTTTGTTTATCTAGTCTCTTAACCTGTGCATGGGATTTCCCAATGCGGAAACTAAAGTGAAACTGTGCCGGTAGCTAGGAAAGTCATTGTGGGCCTGGTTGACAAAAGAAAAGAGTGGGTTAAGTCTGCAGCAAGCGGCAAAAAAGAATCCCCCAGTTATGCTTAAATGCAAATATAGTAACCGAGCCAGAAGATAATGAAAACATAACTATCACCCAACTTTGGTTAACCAAGGTTTTGAAATAAATTTTGTATTTTAATGATTTTTACCCCTCCATTCAATGTTGTATACAAAATAACTTTTTTTTTGAAAAATACAATTTAAATCAAAAAATTCGATGTAAATAAAAAAAACCTGATTTAAATTTAATAATAATAAATCCGATTTTTTTGATTTTTTAAAAAAAAATCATGATTTTTTCCAACCCTGCTTGTAGAATGTTCTTGCCGTCCCACAGTTGGTAACCAAGCCAGAGCAAAGCATTTTAAATAAAGCTTCGAATTAATATACCTCTTCCCCGTCAAATTTACTTGTCTGGTACATGGGCGAAGCCTTAAAATTAAGTTTTTTCATCCTCCCACCTTGATTTTTGGCCCTGCCATCCTGGTAACCAAGTTACATGATTATCAGACATTCTGCAACGATGGCTTCACTTTTGCACAGTACGACACAGTACAACAGAAGCTAAATTTGTAATAATAATAGTTAACTGCTATTTGGTACACTGTGTTTTGTGTGTCACACGAAGAGTCTGTGTAACGGCTAACACCTTGCCCAGTCTTGAGGGAACCCATTTTTGATGTTGAGTAACGTCTATTATTTACTAGCCTATGCTAGAGTCAAATTGTCTTGTCCATCCCATTTTTAAATGCTTATGACTCAAGACCTATAAGAGCTAGAATTACAAGTCAAAGAACAAAAGAACAAAGAACTTGATGAGAGAGCAGTGAAGGTGTGATAAAAACAAAGCGAGGCGCACTTGCGGATGGAAATTTACTAATATTTGGGCATAATATAAAAACGTATGCACATTCGCGATGCTTTCATCAGAGAAGCGAAAACAACAATTCACATTGGCACAGGGTCAACCGAATAAGCAGTTATGCGTCACCCGTGAGTATTGGTGATATCATTCTAAAACAAATAAAACGTTAAAATTACTAATAATGTGACCTACAATAAGTCTTACATCAAATGCAAGCATGGTTGAAGTGTTTATATAATGAAAACCTTGTAAAGTTCGATGGACTTACAGAATAAATGGGTGAAGAGTGTTGCACGGCCACTTCCCAATTCCAATATAGCCCATGCAGCACTTCTCATCAATATGCTGTGTAAGTCCATCTAACTTTACCAGGTTTATATCATACAAACTTTTCAACCATGTCTTCATTTATGGAAGACTTATTGTAGGTTTCATTATTAGTAATTTTAATGTTTTATTTCTTTTAGAATGACATCACCAATATTGGGTGACACATAACTGCTTGATAGGTTGACCCTGTGCCAGCTTCACTGATGAAGGCATCACAAATGTGCATACGTTTTTTATAGTGCCGAAATATTAGTACATTCCTACTGCACAGCTTTGTTTTTTGTTTTATCTTATCTTAGATAATGAAATCGTGAGTAAATAAATAAATGAATAAAGAAAGTAAGGGCATGAAAGGGTACCAATGAAAGAGTAAATAAAAGGGAAATAAAAAGTAAATAAAGTGTAAAGGGAAAAAAGGCACAAATTGATTCGAAAGGGTGCTAAAAGCTACATAAGGTACAAATGAAAGTAAATAAATTAGGGTAAACAAAGAAAGTAAGGGTACAAATGAAAGAGAGAAAAGAGAAATAAAAAGTAAACAAAGTGCAAATGAAATAAGACACACAGGTTCAAATAAAAGAAAAATAAATTAGGGTAAATAAAGAATAACGAAAGTAAGGGACGAAAGGGTACAAATGAAAGAGTAAATAAAAATGAAATAAAAAGTAAACGAAGTGTAAATAAAATAAGGCACAAATGGGCACAAAAGTGTACTAAAAGCTGCATAAGGTACAAATGAAAGTAAATAAATTAGGGTAAATAAAAAATAAAGAAAATAGGGTATAAAAGGGTACAAATGAAAGAGTAAATAAAAGGGAAATAAAAAGCAAACAAAGTGTAAAGAAAATAAGGTCGCGGAAGGGTACAAAAAGCTACATAAGGTTCCAATGAAAGTAAATAAAGGTGATACGAAGTGGTACATTGAAAGGGGTTCAAAAGAATGCAAAATGATACATAATGGTTCGATAGGTACAAAAGGGTACATTAGGGATCGAAAGGATAAAAATGTACCAAATATCACAAAAGGCTACGAAATAGTACGATAGGATTCAAAAAAGAACGAAATAGTACAAACTGACACACATGGGTACGAAAATAAAGTAAGGGTACAAAAAGATACATATCACATATGGATACAAAAAGGTACAGACGGAAGAGCAAATAAAGAGTGAAGACAGTAAGGCACAAATCGGTTCGAAAAGTTACATAAAGGAGCGGAAAGGTACGTATGAAATGGTACGAAAGGATAGCAGTCCATAATGGCACGAAGGGATACAAAATTGTACGGAAGGGTAGAAGCGGTACAAAAGGGAACGAAAGGATAAAAACGGCACAGAACTTCACAAAATGGTACTTAATGGTACGAAAGGGCACAACGGACTTGAAGTGTCATAAAAAGGTACGAAAACGTAACTAAGGGTATGAAACGGTAAATAAGGGTAGATTGAAGATTACCATTCTTTCGGGTGGTAAACATTTCTGCTGATGACGCAACACTCCAGCCAAGAGGCATCTCTTCTATCACCCTCTTGCCCGCTTCAGTGGCCTCCACTGTCCAGTCTACAGATAATGGGCTTTCGTTATTTTCGTTGAATTGGAAACCCTCTTGTCCAGCAAATTACGCTGAATAGGGGAAATGCGTAATAACTTTATGGCCCGCTTCTGCGTACCTGTAGTGCTCTAGTCTAGTATAGTATAGTATAGTATAGTATAGTATAGTAGCAGATAGCGCTAAAACGATAGCGCCCCCTCCCGAAAAAGAGAAAAAACACAAGTAACACTATAAAAGCCCAAATCCTGTTACGTCTGAAAGTAGTGGAAAGACATATATGGGAATAGAAAGAGTAACGTATTTGAACGCTTTTTGTGATCCAGAATTATCTTACTTTAGGTGCACGCTTGCGAACAGCGGTTAAGCTGGGCCGTTAGGCAAAAATTTAGTTCCCCATTCCACAGAGCCCCGCCCCCCCCCCCCCCTCAGTTTTGCAAGACTAGACCAGGTACCACTTACCAGTCGTAAGACGTTCAACCTGGACCCCATCCTACAAATCTTCTGGTATATATTTACAAGTTGGTACGTAAGTGGTAAAAATAGGACGAATACTCCCCATCCCCTCCCCGCCCCTCTTGTTGAGGACGTAATACTTTAACGCTCCCTTAGGAGTTTAAAATATGACCAAGAATTAAGCAAAAAAATATATATTTATCACTGAGACTGTCTTTAAATAATGCTTTTTCTCCCCACAGTTTAATATTTTTTACGGGTCAAGGATACCTTAAATGGCACAGGGACGCTGCCGGTGTGAAAAAACTGGAAAAATGTGAAAATTTGCTAATGGTAAAAAAAAAATAAAATGTGAAAAGTACGAGCAGTGGTGTGAAAAAAAGGAAAAACGCATAATCAAATTTTGAAGTAAAAACGATCTAATTTTGGGCCTGGAATTAGGTCGAATTAGCAGAAGACAAAAAATGAGGGACTCAAAACTACCTCAAGAAGCAGTAGGAAAACAAGACTTACAAGCATTTTTTGAGCATTGCAATGGAAGCAGCAAATGCTGTCCTTCAAAGCGCTAAAAAAAATGCTTGTAGAAACAAGCAGCTCAAGGTTTATTATGGATTTGCGAAGCTTGTAACATCTGAGTTAGTTGAAGTTGAGTTTTTAAATGTTGTCATAGGTATGTAACAATTAATAAATACAGGAGCAGAATAATTGTGGGTGTATCATTATTTTTATTATAACAAATTTTAAAGGCCTGCCGAAAGAGCAAAAAAAAAAATGTGCTAATTATAAGACAGAAACTACACAAACAACAAATTTCTATTGAAGAATTGTGAAACAGTGGTGCAATATGCCACAGGTGAAAAAGGAAGACTTAACGATGCAAAAAAA
>JAHWFP010201447.1:13907-85988 GCA_023313725.1 Lithobius niger | reverse complement strand
TCCTGTTACCTAACTTTTAGGTGCTGAATGTTTCTATCTGGTACCATTCCAAAGATGAGCTCACTTTGTGGCAGTGACGCACCAGGAGAGGGGGGGGAGACACTCGCTCCTCCTAAAATCCGATATTAACAGTAAAATTTAAAAGGTCAAACGCTGAAACTTTGTAGTGTTACCCAGAATAGGCCAACGAAATTGGTTATTTGGGGTCGACCCACAACTATTTCACTGCATTAAAACAATGGAACCGTTTTGCTTCCACAGCTTGGCCTTCTCTTTGTTGTAAAAACTCTTTGCCCTCATCTGGAGATCGAACTAATGAACCTATCTTAAAGTTTTATAGCTTAACGTAGGTTTGTTAAGGAAATTTGGAAATTAGCCATCAGCGAAAATTTATTTATTTATTTATTTATTTCACGTAGATTTGAACAAGAACTAGTGCCTTCTGAACGCTATTTTAATGTCACTACAGTATTCTGGTTGTTGTTGTTCTTCTTGTTGAAGAAATTTTGCTTTCACCTAGATATCGAACCAGTGAGCCAATTTTCAATTTCTTTAGCTTAAACGTAGGTATTAACAAGGACCAGGGTCTTTATAACGCTATTTTAATGCGACTGTTTTACTTCAAAAAGCGTTTATTTCAATTATCCCATTTCGTGATTATCTCATATTAATTAATTTACCTGAAATTTTTCCAAGAAATAAAAACCAGATTAAAAAACGCTTACGCGCATAAAATACGGATATACTATGACCTATAAAAACTTTTTAATGCTGTAAAGGAACAGATGCAAGAAAAAGACATGTAAGCCATTAGTGGCACACTAATACGTGTAAAAGAAGCTCCAGCTTGTTTTTTGGGGAAGCTGGAGATTCTTTGATGCATATTAGAGCAACATTTATGGCTTACATGCCTTTTTCTTTTATTTGTTCCTTTAGAGCCTTTATTTTTTAAGGCTTACATCCATATTTTATACGCTTAAGCATTTTTTTAAAATACTAATCGTAAGACATTTATCAAACACTACATTCCCTTTAAAATGGGAGACCCTGCGGCTTGACCAATATAATTGCGATTGATAATATCTGTATTGGGACCAGAAATAAGCGATGGTACCGATATTGTGCTGTGGTCTAGCGCAAATAGGCTTAAAAACCCAAAACTGTGTTAACTTTCGAACAAGACGAGATAAAAATAGGCGGTTTGCGGCATTTTAAAACAGAGTTAGAGCAGCTTCTTCCTGAATATCTAATAGTTGTAGAATTATAGGGCAAGATTTTTCAATTAATGTTGTAAACAAATGAGTTCACACACAACGATCAAACGCAATAAAAACAGGCAAATGCAATTTTATATATACGAAGGCCATATAAACTTTTCTTTAAATCGTGGCCACTCATCAAACATAAAATCGGAGCTCACTTGGCTCTCTCAAACCGTATAGGATTGGCTAAAATTGGTAAAATACCTACAAGGAGAACCTCGAGTTGTTGATGCCACATCAGTTGATTGCCTACCTTGCAAGGAGCATACGAGTCAAGGCTTTCTCTGACGAGTAGCATGGAGACTGCTGTTATCCAACTCTCTCTCCTGTCCTTCAGCATCCATGGGGGAGAAGTAACACACTGTCTTTTCTGAGACTTAGCCAATTTGTAACTCATCGATCATTTTCAAGACAGAATGTTTCTTAACAGGGGGTACTCGGATGATTGTAACTGTAAGACACTTGATATCTTCAAATGAGTGGGCTAGTGTCTAACATGTGATATGCAACTGTATTATCAACTATCTTAAAGAACATATAAAAGACTGGCAGTGGCGTAATAGGGCATCAGGGGCCCCCCCCCCCTATCGAAAAACGGCAATTACAAGAATCGTTGGCGCATCCAGAAATTTTGTTTGTGAAGGGCTTAGGGCCTGAAGGGCTTTTAAAAGTCGCTCGGAATTCCGCAAAGCAACTCTGTTTCAGTATTTTTAGCACCTTTGAAGTGTTAAAAAAGCCAGTATTTAGAAAATTTCGTTGACAGTAAATACCTTATTTGTGTACTTTTGCTAAATTTTACTTTCAACTTTGGGCCTGGGGGAAGGTGCCTCCCGAGACCCACACACTTACTTAGGGGTGACACTGCAAAAAAAGCAAAACAAGCAAAATTCTCCTATTCAGCCTTGGACATTACATGAATGAAAGTATGGGCTGAGTACCAGAGGAAGAGATGATTCCGGCTGCACAGCACAGGGAGTATTCTTTGCTTCTTGTATACTTTCGTTTTACCGTATTCTAGCACTGAAATATTTGTTGAAGTTGGTGGTGTACTTTGTTAACCCGAGAAGCACGTCACTTATACAAAGGAAGAAGCGTACCTTAAAGGGTATTACATACTGAGATTTGTGCACAGTATGTTAAAAATGTGCTCAGTTTCTGAAATTAGCCAATAGCTGATAGTCTTAAAATGGATTTTGATGCTATCCTAGTAGTCAGTAAACCCATACGGCTTAATCTCGCATCTATCTAACCGGTCTTTTCCCAATAACGGAAGATATTTTTATGTATGCAGCAGTTCAGTTGTTAAAGACGTGTAAAACAATTATGAGCATTCACTGAACAAACTTTGAAATTCAAAACTTAAAATTCTCTTCTGTAGCAAAACTGCTGAGAGTATTAATGGTAAAGTACTGACTCTTTTCTACGTTTGTAGTATAAGGACATTTATTCTGTCTATTTGCAGCAACCGGAAGCGACGGCCAAGCTCCTCGTCGGATGTCGTCGATGTATTAGACGACTGTTCTGCAGCCATGGTGCTCATGAGTTTGTCTTGCAGTCCCAAATCTCCACGGCTGCCTGGTTTTCTCAGTGATGCTAGCGCTGGTGAGTGTTTTTAAAACTATTTATGAATGCCTTTACACTGCACTACAGAATGTAAAAGAATACACGAATCAGTTGCCGTTCAACAATTATTTATTCATTATTTCATAATTTGATACATATCTTATGCCAGAATAAGTAACCTTTAAAATTGTTAATCATTGGCACTCGCCATTTTCGAGTTTCCACCTTGCCACATATTGTACAAAATTAATGTTTTGTGGCACAAGTTCATGGTTTTTGTTCATTGTTTTTTTAATAAAATTAATGCTTCTTCACGAAAAAAAACTCCAGCAGAAACGCCATAATATTGACACTTGTATAACCCTGATAATTCTGGATGCAGCACGGTTAGCTAGTACAGTTACCTAGATAACGGCCATTTTAGGGACAACCTTCGTTTCAAGCCGCCGGATTCACGAGTGGAATTAAAACTGTGGTTGATTTTTCCCTCAGCATTTGGCCACTGGCAACCGACGTGGGTGGCGGTTTTTAACCCTCTCTTGCATGGTGCTGCATCTCGGTCAAAAAACAGAGTCCAAGACACAGCACGAGCATTGCGAAGGGTTCCCAGGGATCCCAAACAAGTGAGCAGTGGCAGCCCAGTGGTCAGCATCCCAGCCTCAAAACCAAGTGAATGCTGGTTCGAAACCCATGACCGACTCAACTTTAAAAAAAAGTACCAGAAATAAATTCATGCAACAGAGGGTTTAGGACTTGACTAAACGTTACTGTACAGGACAGATTCCCTTTTATTCATGTCTTAATTGTTTTGAACTGTAACAATTAGTTTATGGTAAATCCCAACAGTGAAAAACTGTGAAAATAATTGTCTTTTGTTGCCTGATGTTGTGTAAAGTGTAGCTATAGAGGGGAAGGTGGGGGCAGGGTCATAGTTTGAACAACATCATTAAATATGAGGGGTAAAGACTTGCACGGGCAAAAGAGAAGTCTTTGCACTGTTGTTGCAGCCACGTTAGTTGTAAAGTACCGCACAACTGGCCTGTAAAAATACTGTCATCTACTGTGTGAGAATTGGGAAAAGTTTACTGTAGTGCAAAAAGCTTTGTTACTGTCGAAACAACTGGTAAGTCCTATTGACTGTAAAAATTCTGTAACAGCATGCTTCTGACAGCTGCCTGAGAAAGAAGACAAACTGCAGTAAAGGCTACTGTAAATTGAAAGAAATACTGTAGAAATACCACCTTCATTATCATGTGGGGAATGCTGACATGCCTGTAATTGGCGATAATTATAGTCAAAACTTTTAATAAAATCTATCCTCCTCTTCAGAATTCTCTTCTAACAACCAGATATGACATGACGCTTAACTCAAGACAGTTTTTCATATACTTCGCTTTGCCTATCTCACTTGTGATTTTGTGTCTGCAGAAAGAGCTCTTGACTGCAAAATGCTGCCTGTGACCCGTCAGTAATTAACAGGCTGTTGAAGTATTTAACATCATTTAATTAGTTTGATTAACTGATATAACATGTTGGTTGAAGTTTTTCTGCAGAAGTGTGCCAAGGGTTCTTTGGGCTTACATTTGGTAGTTTGAATGGGGGAAGGTGGCCTGACAGTTAGTACGACTATCTCGTATGTCGGATGGACAGGGTTTGCACCCGACTTAAGCTTACATCCCAGGTATTGTCGAGAAGAGATGGGCCCTATGATGCCTCGTTCTTTTGTCAATTGTGGCGTGTAAAAGGTCCTAGGAATTTTCGATTGAGTTGCCTAGCAAAATGTCCCTCTCTGGTACCATAGATTTGGCTGGGAGCGCCTTCAACCACCAAATTTGGTTATTTGAAAAAAAAACTGTGCTAAGTACCCCATCATAGAGAAATGATGCTGCAGTTATGAAAATAAATAAATTGAAGATAAGACAAATCAAACCACACAAACAAATCAAATCACACAAACTCTTCTATAACCAAACATACCGGTATCCTAAATTTGATTAAAGATGTGTTTGCGTGAGTGGAGTTGTTGTACTCCTTTTCTCTCAAATCTAATGCAAAAGTAAAGAAAGTCTCTGCATTCTATGGACAGAATTCCAGTTGCGGAATTTCCTGCCACTGTCAGCAGTCAATCTGTATTATCATCTGGTTATTTCACTAAAACAGTTTCCCAGTGCTTTAACTTATTGATTTGGCTCTTGTCGAGATGATTAAAGGGACATAAATCCTTCAGGTACGTCGTACAACCCGTTGAGATTAGCCTTTTCAACATTTATACAGGTTAATGTCGCAAAATCATCTCGCACGAAAGCAATAAACGAGAAAATGAATGTGTTGGAAACATTTACATGCGTTTGAACTAATGTCACAAAACTGAGTCATACAGGCAAGCCGACATGGATGCATGTACCTTTAAAATGTTGTATTGGAATTTGGAATGTGAGAATGGGACAAATTTGATGAAATGGTGAAAATTCGGGGGAAATCTGTTCGCAGCTGTCTTCCACTGTTCGCGAAGTATTGCCGTGTGTAGCACTGATTCTGCTATGGAGGACAGGACCGATTTTACAGGGGAGTGTCTCACCCATCCAGTGTTTGGTCAGAAATAATAAAAGAATAGTCATGCCACCTTACCAAAGTTATATAATTAACAATGACATTTGTCTATAAATAGTTGTAGTGAAAACACATGGAAACATTTTATAATAAAGAACTACATGCACTAAGTTTCGCCATCATGAACTACACTGCCAGTAAGCGCAGGGAGCATCAGCATCGACGCTGCACAATGACAATAAACTAGGATTAGGAAAGAAAAAGGCAAATTGAAGAAATCGGCGTAAAAACAGGGTTCACACTCCTCCGACTACCAGCCTTCCCGACGTCTTCGTTCTTGGATGCTACAATTGGAACCATCATTACTTAACTGCAGTAGCATGCACAGACCCCCCCACAAGAGGACAGGGGCAACTTTAGGGCCCTTATAGGCCAACGCATCAACCAGTGTCAGCACAAAAAAGTCATTTTGCGAAAAGGGCAGGGGCAATTGCTCCCCCCCCCCCTTCCCAGTGCATGTCACTGCTTACCTGCTCACGCACTTGGCAGCCATCAGAGAAGGGTGGAGGCAGCGTAGAAGCATGTATTAGATTTTTTTCTAAATTCGTACCATCCTTTAAAGGGCAACTAAGATTTGCACGTGTTTCTTGCAATTTTTGCAAAAATTTTCTGTATTTGCAATTTCTTTGTTAGTCGTGTTTTAATCTTTCACCTCCTCATGCCATTTAAACTTGTTGGACTGATGTAAGAGAATTGCCCTGTGTCAGCCATTTGACATTATGAGTCAGTAAAGTTTATGTATTTATTTATAATAGGTCTGTTTGACTCTTGAATGAAAAAAGAACAATTAAAATCCTTTGCTGCAGCCTTTTACACAATAAAAGGAAAGGATTTAAGATTTCCTAATTTCTTAATTTGAGATTGACTCATTCCAGTACCATTTCTTGCCACTAGAAGCTGCTGTTAACCTAATTGCGTTTTAAATAACTCATGTTTTTTTATTTTCTGCTTTTGCAATTTTCAAGTTTTTTGATAAAATGTTTGTTCTTTTTGCGGAAAAAATTAAAAATATATGCAGGCAAGTTAAATCAGTTAGCAGTACACTTTGCTAACAACGACATCTAGTGGCAAGAAATGGCACTAAAATTTGAAAATCTCAAATTCTCTCTTGTTATTGTATATGAACACTGTATGCGGCTGATTGTAATTGTTTTGGGTTATTTTTTTTAATTGAAGAGTTAAAAAAAAAAGGCCCTGTTAATGTAATCATATCAAAAACCAAAACTGGTAAAATGGGCCGCCAAGTTCCGAATGGTTCGGCCCTTCAAAGGAGTGATATCAACACACCAAAACATGTGCTGGAAGTATGGTTTAAAATATTTTCACTTTGCAACTTACACTGCTGTGGTGCTAGGACCTGAATTGACTCTACTTGACTATAGTCTGTTCCACATTATGCTTTCAGAAAACTGACTGCATGATGCCACGTTTTCTTCCACTAACGACTGCAAAAACATGTAAACATCGCACTCGTAGACTCTAACAGTAACTATGGAGAGTCTACCAGTGTGATATCAACACGTTTTGCACTTATAGTACAAGAAAACGTGAAGTCATTCAGTCTTTTTCCTGCAGACATAATGTGGAACAGACTATAGGCAGCATCTTATCAATCACACTTATTTTCTCTTTTATAGCAGTCTTGCTTTTCACTGCTGCTTGTGACCTTATTACGCCGGCAGGCGGATTGAGGCCTGTGTGCTACCTTCTCTATTAGATATTTTTTCCCCTCTGTTCCTTCCTAAGCTATGCTTGAGTGGCCATAACTGCTCTATTTGAAACATTCGTAACATTCCAAACGGCCTAACTTCCTGGTGAAATACTGAGTCTTACAGGCTCATTATAAATACTGTTAGTAGCTAAACGGGGCAACGACATGTGTTTTGATCTGAGACTGATCAACAATTGTTCAAGACTGTCTTTGAGGTTTGTAAATTAAAGTATTGAACTCTGAGAACTTACCCAACATGCACTAATATTTCAAAGAGCAAATAAAGGTGATTTCCATTTATTTATACTGTCACAACATGCCATTTTTTACTCTTAAATACAAAAAAGAACAGTGAAAAAATCGTTACATACAGCAATTTGCACAATAAAAAAAAAATACCGTAATATAATAATAATAATAATTTTATAGCATGATATCTCTCGAAGTTTCAATGCAACTTGTTTGAGCTACAATAATTTACATAAAATTAATAGATTAACCCCTTAATAAATTAGCACACACAAAAGAGAGAAACATACTTAGAAGTAAATATGTACATATTTTTATTCATTTTTCTTTATTTTCTCAAAAGACCAGATTCTTTTCCTTTGTAATTTTCTGGCAAATCTTTTAGCCTAGTTTTAAGTTTGGAAATACTTTGGTAAGTTAACGAATCATTATCTAGTTTATTGAAAATGTCAGGCACATAAAACGCTCTGTTTCTTACTCCATAGCAATTATTCCATTCTGGAATTTTAAAATTTTGTGAATAAATAAATTGAATAAATAATTTGCGATTTACCAATTTTAGAACCATTTCATGCCACTAGATCCTATTGTTAGTGTTCAGTGTTCAAGTGTGTTCACGTACCCACCGTTTTACTAACTCATGCATTTTTCAGTAGTTTTTGGCTGTTTTAGGGAAAAGAATTAAACGCATACATGTTAAATCAGTCAACAGACTTTGCTGACAACGGCCATCTAATGGTAAGGAGATGGCACCAAAATTCTGAAATTCGTTCTTTTTATTTCGAAAAACATCGTTTAAGTTCATACGGTGAAACTCGCTTAAAATCTAATTAAAAGTCAATTACTGAAACCCTCACTTTCACAACCAAGACACTCACACTGTCTAGCAAATTTTCGACAACTCACTGCCGGCTTCATCAGGCTTCCAAAGATTTGTTTATTATCAGATCACGTCGTTTTTTGTTTCTTGCTTGTTCAACTTGGTTTCTTCAAATCTGGCGGCTCTCGTTGCCTCCATTAGTTGTAGGGCCCTACGAAATACAGGCAGCAACAACGAACGTGAGCCATACGAAGCACTTGTACAGCAGATGGGTGCAATATCTTCGCTTCCATAAATTAGATTTATAGTGTATAAATTTTTACTTCCAAAGTAATTTTTATTTCTTTAAATATAAGTCAAGTTTGGGTCCTTGATTTTCTAATAAGTTATTAATAAGTGACCTGCAATTATGTTAGCTGCTAAACGAATAGCTAATGTTCCTGGGCAGATGATATTAACGGTTTCGATTAATACCATAAATATTACACCAGATGGGTAATCGTCTAACTGGAAAATCTCATAATTGGAAGAACGTATGTAACAGTGTAATGGAAAATCATCTAACACGAAATTCGTATAATGGAAAATCGTCTTACACGAAATTTGTATAATAGAAAATCGTCTAATGTCCACATATAACATCCGAAACAGCAGGTATATGATTGTCCAGTCAGACGTTTATCCATTATACGATTATCCATCATACGATATTCCGTTTAGATGGTTTTCCGTTATACCGTACAATATTCCGTTTATATGATTTTCCAGATATTAGATAATTATCCCATTAGACGATTTTCCAGGTTAGACTTTCGTCCGACACCCCTACCAGATTGCCAAAGTTGACACTGCTTGTAGAAACTGCGATAATTACTGGGTAATTCTTAGATTTGGATGTATTTTGATACAAATGGTCCTACTTACAGTAAAGGGAAACTTATAAAGGTCAGGGGCAACAGGAACATTGTGAGGATGGATGTCCCTGACACATCCTTCAATGCCATCTTGTTACTGTATTTTGAATTAGAATGGTGCTGTAAATCATTTGGTAGCGATGGCCCTCAAACCAGTGATTGGGTAAAAGTTTATGAGCGATCAAAGATGGTGATAAGAACTTAAATGTATTGCTGCTACCGCAATACATGGAGCATGCAGGCAAGTGGTCGTTCATGTTCCGGTCTGGAGTTTTTACAGCCAATTTCATCACCTCTATTTTCTGCTGTTTTGCTCCGCGCTTCATTTTTTTCTCCCTTCGCATTGGCAGACAACTTATAATAAAAATGCTTCGATCACTGAAATTGATTGGCTTTCATCTGCTGCAGCGAAATGTTCGGCTTTTTTTTTTCTTTGCTCAGAATTCTGATTAGTGCTATTTTTGGTCGTTCTTGCTGGCATTTTATTTTTATTTCTTAACGAGAAGCTGACAAAACACACGTTCGTGCCGTAAATAGCACGTTTATTACTCCAGTATGGAGAAAATTTCATTCATGAAATCCTTTATGAATCGGACAGCAGGCTATGGCACCTGTTCATATAAAAATATTGCTGTTGCACACCTCCTCTTGCCAAATCTAATGGCCTATTGTGCTAGTGATTTGGGCGTATTCACGGGTCGTAGTGGCTTTAGGGGAGAAATAATGCATTTTTAAAACCAAAAATAAGGAAAAATTAAGAAATATTTTGGTAGAAAGTAGCTAAAAGTAAAAAGTTTGTTAAAATTTATTTTACATTTTTGAATCGCATAAAGTAAACAATACGTTTATTTTACTATGACAATTTTTTTCCGGTTTGTTTGCTGGTTTGAAATAAACACTACTAAATGTTCATAAAATTTTTGTCATGGCAAAGTTTGTCGATTCTTGGATGTCTGCAGGTCCTATCTTGAATATTTTCAGTAGCTGGATAATGAACAAGAGTAAGACCAAAAAATAAAAAAATTTAGGAAACCACAAGTCCAAACATGAAAAAAAAAAGAGAAAAATAATGAATGTTACCAAAAACACGCTAGGAACTTGCAACCCCTGCCACGCTCAGTGCTCCGTGTACCATAAATCACCTATTAACAGCCCTAGCAATGGCTCACCCCCCCCCCCTAAAATGTTTTTAAGATAAGAAATCGCGAAATAAACTAGTTCCCCCTTCCCCTCTCAACTTGCCAAAGTCCCCGCCAGGACTACCAGCCAGGGTAGTGTGAGAGGCTACCATCCTCCTTCCGTGGGTTTGGGGACTATTCTGGTAAATTCTGGACAAGCTTTCGCCTCCTCGATGATAGGAGGTTTCCCGGATCGAATCCCGGGCTGGCACCTCCCTTTACCAGATATTTCTCCTTTAAAAATTCTGGTAATGTTCAAAATTGAGATGGTTCAGCCAAACATGAGCGTTAAATGGCTTCGGCTGACTTACGGCTCAAAAGAAATTAATTTTTAAAAAAATTGGTAATTTCACGATTTCTGACTTTAAAGCATATTTCATCACAGTTTTTTGCTAGAATTTGATTAAAAGCTTCATACATTCAAGGTAATCAACGTTTTATCCCCTTAAATCGTGGTTTTTCTACACCCAAATTAACTAAAAGCTTCATACACAAAACAAACTGAACAAACAAGTAAACTAATAAAAGGAGAACAAAGGCATTGCTTTAATGCTAGACCAAACCCAAATCACGTACGTGAATGATCGCATGAACGCCAAATTTTTCGTGTTGGAGTTAAGCCTAAACATCTTCTCTGGACAGACGTAAAATTCGAAAAATGAATTATAACTTTATAGAATTAATTTTAACATCCCATGAGCATTTAAAAGGACATACCTTTTGAATACCGAAAAATAGGTCGACTCAGCATTTCTACTTTGGTTCAAGTTCATGACTTATACTCACAGTTTGATCACGCTAAACCAAAAGTCAAAGTTCTTCAAAGGTTTTCCCCTCGAAACTTTCAAATTTTCGACAACCTTTACTGGTTTTCTTCATCAGGCTGTCAGCCTGACGACGAAGACAACCAGTAAAGATTGTCGAAAATTCGCTAGTTTCGAGGGGAAAACCTTTGAAGAACTTTGACTTTTGGTTTTGCGTGATCAAACTGTGAGTATAGGACATACCTTCTCACTAATTTCGAGCTTCCTGCTCGAAATAACGTTTGCAACATTTACATAGGTTAGAGTGAATGTAGCAATTTCCCATTCGCTTCTCACGACGGGAAAAATAGGAAATGACTGCCTTGGCAACATTTACTCACATCCGAACTAATGTTGCAAAACTGAGCCACACTGGAGCAAAGACAACTGTAAGAAATGCATACCTTTAATAGGCGATTTACGGTAATCCATTTTCAGTGATTACTTTTAAAATTTTATAAGCTTAAGACGTAATTTGTTATTTTTTTAGGGGCATTCTTCTCAAGGTCTTGGACCGATTCTTCCGTAGCGTCTAGTTCAGGTGCTTCTAGCTGGCAAAGCGGCCAGTCACAGCGCAGCACTACGCCTTCACCCCCTCACGGAATTGGCCTAAGTGAAAGCGCTCCTTCTTCCATCCCCAGTGTTTCCAATCTTCAGGATGAAGGGATTGAAATGGATGACAGCCTTGGTTTTTTGGATGAACCACTTCCTCGGAAACGAAGGGTAAGAAATAGTTCCTAAAATCTTGTGCCTAATGGGAAACGAAATATATTTATTTTTATTTAGCTGCATGCAGTTTTGTGGCAGCGTCTTTAAAAAGAGCAACCTAGAGCGCTAAAACAAAAAAAAAGGTTCTGTATCAGAGGGTTCTTAATGCGGAAGTTTCTTTAACAACAAACTGCGAGTGCAGTGATTTTAAAATTCCTTATACAAAGCCAGCGTAAAAATCTGTCAAACCAAATCGAACTACATTTTATTGTCACTGTAAAGTCAGTATGCATAAACTGTAGTGTTACATTGTTCAGTGACAAAAAGGTTAAACTTTAGGTAAGGTTCAGGTTTGCTTGCCTTTTCCGTTGTTCTGACGAATTCGTTGATTTCTTGGTCAATTCATTGTTTCGTAAAGTGGTTCGTTTTCAGGATGGTAAGGTTTTTAATATGTAAAAATATCTTCACAACACTGAAAAGAAGGTTTTTTGTATTGAGCTGTTCCGTATACAGAGGTTCTTTATTAGAGTCAGTGGCGTAACAAAGTGTCTCTGGGCCCATAAGCAAAAATTATGGTCGGGCCCTCCCCAATTTATTGTCTCCCCCATTCCCGGAAATCTTTGACCTTTTCGACTGTCTTGGTTCAAATGATACGCATAATGTACAGTGTGGTTTACGTTACCCGAAGAGCCAACAACTTTTCAGCAAAAAAACCTATGTTTAACAAATTTATTAAAAAAAACATGTCTGCGTGGTATTTTTTAGCCTACGAACTGTCGAATTATTAGAAGCTTTCTTAGCAGATACGTTATTACAGTTGTTAAATGGGAACTTGTACTAGCTTATAACATATTGCACTTTGAACATGAAATTTATATCCCGTATATATGAGCCTCACTACTTGAGGCTAAGCTGGTACTTTCGGCATGCTTTTCTTAACGTAAAAATCTCAATGATGTTGTTCATGTCCATACTTCGGCGCCTGGCGGGCCCCCGAGTTGTAGGGGCCCGTAAGCAATGCTTACCTAGCCTACCTTTACGTTACGCCACTGATTACAGTTGTTTTAACCTTATTAACAGATGGAGGTCAACCATATAGTTAAAAATTGGTTTTATAAGGAGAAATTTCTTATTTGGAGGTTCGTTATAGTATATCAAGAGTGTACTGTAGTATATTTGTGTGCAACGCTGTGGCACATCCAGGAATTGTGTCCAGGAGAAAAAAAGGAATAAAAGTGGCATATAAAAAAGGTAGGGGTCTGGGGGAGTTATGTAAGCTCAATACTTGTAGAGTCCTGCCCTGACTAATGGATTTTAGCCATTTTGGAGCCCTGGAGATTTCTGTTTGAAAAAAATCTATATTTTAATTTCAAAAAACTTCTTAAATGTCAGTTTGCTTTTTACGAGGGTGTATTTTGGCCAGGGGCGGGAGACACTGAGTTCACTCCGTCGAGCCAGATTTGCTTTGGAGTTGTATGGAAACAGTGTTACTGCACTTCAATAACAAACAAGAGAAAACAAAGACTATTTGTTAAAAAATGTGGAGAACTGATTGTTTAGAATTCTTTAATGGTCACCTCCATCTTGTAGTGTGCAAATCCCCCCGCCCCCCCCCCCCCCCCCGGCCCTCTTGTGATTGCACCACTGATGCACCGTCAGAGCAATTAGGGTTATGTTTGGTTTTGCACATCGACATCTCTAGGTGACGTGAGACTGTAATATAAATTAGATAAATATACACAAATCCTTGCAAATTATATGAAGGAAAGAGGAAAAACGAACCAAATAGCAAACGTAAGCCTAGAGACCTTTACGCAATTAGGTTTCATTGGAGTAGCATGACCCAGATTCGAACAGGCAGCACAATCCGTCCCCAGATTGGTGACATTATGCCTTTATCAATATGCCTACAACGCTCCTGGCTACTCACCACTGACTAGCCAGTGGAGTAGCCGTCATATCGATAAAGGCGTAAATGTCAGTGGTCTGAGGACGGATTGGGCTGCCCGTTCGAATACTGGTCATGCTACTCCAACGAAACGTAAGTGCACAAAGAGGGCTTACTATACTACATTATTCTATTGTATGAGTGTCATTGTTTGGCTTGTTTTCTTCTTTCCTTTATATAATTGAAATATTTAGATTTTTACCTGCCTTTCAGTACAAACTATAGCACCAAATACGAAAATGATGAATGTACCGTAATCTCCTTGGGTCAAAACGACGTTACTACCTTCTGTTTTTTTTTTTTTTTTTTTTTTTGCTGTTGCCATCCGCAAAGTAGATGAGATTAAAAATTAATTGTTATTGTTACTGTTCTACCATAAGTTTCTGTTATGGGTTTGGCTGATGTAATGGTTAATTGGAAAATAACAAATATTTTATGTGTGCATGTGCTTATTATTAATTATTAATATAGACATTAAATTCCTCCAAGAAAAAAAGTTGAGATGCCAATAAGACCACGGTGTGATCTTTTGTACATTCACAGTCCTCCGAAAGTTGTGATATCCACCCAAAACTAAAACTTGTATAAAAGAACAAATAGGTCAGCCTTTGAAAGTAGTGATAGCATTCAACCAGGGAAAGGCAGTCAAGCTTAACCCTATTAGCCAGCAAACTTGGTGCATTGCCCTCTTCTTTAAATTTATTGACCATGATTGATTATGGTTGTCAATAAACATGACAAATTGAATAAATGTCCATGTCAAAGCCATAGGATTGTACAGTTATAATTCCAACATATTTCATCAGTGTAAGAAACTTAGTCACACAAAGCAATTAAAGAAGAGAGCAAGGGCAAAGAGCAAAGTTTGCTGGCTAATAGGGTTAATCTCGGCGGCCTTTCCATGGTTGAATGATATCACTACTATCAAAAACAGACCCTTTTTGGAAATTTGGCCGCTTCTCTTATACCAGTTTTGGTTTTGGGTGGATAATACTGTGTATGAACTGTTGCGTACCAAAGTTATATTTTCTGCTAAAATAACGTTTTTTTGGGGATTATCTAGCTATGTATGTGTCGATCAATAATATAGCCTCTATTATGTATTTTTCTTATTCCAACTGACAGGTTATTTTCATTGGTTTTGTCCTTTTTTTTTTGTTTTTGTCCATTTTTGTATTGGGGAAAGTATAGGGATGCACCAAATACAAAATTTGTCAATTACCGAATAACGAATACACAACCGAATAGTTAAACTGCTGCATACCGATCGATACCGAATATTCGGCACCAAACAATTTACATATTCGGCCAAATACCGAATTATTTGGTCCTATGCCGAACAATGGCCAAATAGGCCGAATACCTAATTATCCAACCGAATACTTAACCAAATGTTCTGCCGAATACCTGTAAATCAAACATATTTGATCATTGTTCCATCTTTTATGATTGTCAGAAGACAACCCCTCACAAACCATAAATTAAATGAAATGCTTACCAAAATTTTCTTACATTAACACAATTGCATAAATATAAACTAAAAAAACATTCGGACGAATATCAACAAATCTTAACACTATTCAGCCGAATACTGAATATCATTGTTTGGCCTAATATCAATGCTTGAATTTTTGGCCCGAATAATACAGGATAATTACCGAAAATTCGGTACTTCCCTAGGAAAGTATAACATTAGATGAAAGAAAAATGAAAGTGGAAGAAAGCAAAAAAAAAAAAAACCAAGTAAAAAGCCTGTAAGTCAGAATATAAAAAAAACAACATTATTTATACATCTTACTGGGGAAATCGGTTCCAGAAGAACAAGCCAAAAGGAACTACCGTACAGCTTCCAATTTTCAGGCCTACCTTGATAAATATTGAATATGCGAAGTAAGCAATTGTCACAGTGAGAACATTAGGTTATATATTCTTCCTATTCTTTCTTTTGTCCTCTCCTGAAACCACTAACACAATACAGCATTAATCAACTGTGCAAAAAAAAAAAATCCTTCCTTGTCAGAACATTGGTCGATATCATCTGTACTGTATACAGAACGCAACTCTTGACACACGACTGTTAATCCCCCAGCAAGGCCAACCATGACGCTAACGTGATTCTGGTCATCACAAATTTAGCATATTAGTTACCTACGTTTCGTGACTCGTGTGTTTCCACTGTCCGTCAGGTGATGAGCCAAACACATATCTGACCACACCTTTAGAAAACCAGAAAGTGCTGGTCTTCTGGAGGAATGCCCTCTGGACGTCGAGGAAGCGAGTGAGCGTGTACCATTACGTGTTGATAATTAAGCGGAAATAAAGAAAGCCATACTTCTTTCTTCCTGCTGCAGCAGATAAGCTTGTATACCCACTTCTGGGTTGGCACAAAGCCAAGATGCCCTTTGCAACAACAAAAACCTACTTTATTTGCTCCACTACAGTTTTTGTTAACCTTTCCATTTTTTTTTTTAAATTGATACATACATAACATGGGGATGTATTAGCCTGTAATTTATGGCATGCTGTAGGAAAAATGGAAGAGCTGTTAGCGATAACCTTAACCATGCCTACAAGTTGTTGATATTGCTTTGTCGCTAGGCAGAATGAACCAAACTGTAATGATAGCTCTGTTCCTACGCTCAAGGCCGTTTTCCCAGAGACAGAGAGAGAGAGTTGGGAGGGGACTATTGCGCAGAAAGCAACAGCTGGATAAAATTTACATCCAACGAATGAAAGGTAGTCATGAATAATTCGTGAAATAAAGACAGGTGACGTTTTTTACTAATAAAGCGAAACAAACCGGTAAGTACAACAAGTCCGCCAAGTCCGTTTGCTGCTGCTGCTGCGTCAGTAAACAGGCGACAGGGTGACCTTAAATAAACTTTACTCAGACAGATACTGGTTTGTGTCCTTATCTTTCCACAGATAAGGCTTGTTGGGGGTTCCTGATGGTACTTTAGTTTAGGAAATTAAATTAAATCGTTATTTACTGACTGATTACGTACTGTTGTCTCTATTTATTCAGCAGTGTCTATTCAGTCTGCAAGAAGTTGCTAGAATTTCCTGAAGCTCCTGACTATAGTTACAACAATCAGTAATTAGAAGTCAATAGCCAATAAAAACACGTTTTTTAAAATTATCAACCTGGAAAATTATAAAACGTGAAGTAGGTGCATTGGCCCACAGTAAGATGCCATTAGTTAAATGTTAAAGCTAGTTGAAAACTGAGTGTAAATATATCATTAACAAATGGGCCTAAATAAATAAATTTCAGGAGGTGGTGCAAATTGTCAAAGCTTGAAAGGGCGTTCGTTGCTGGAAATTTTGTGGAAGGAAATACAGAAATTATTATTAGAGCTTAGCTTAAAAGTAGGAATAAAGTTGGAATGTGTAGGCATGTTGAGTATGCGTTACAATGTATTTTGCTGTTTTACGAATGTCTATGGGGCAAGGTGGCATGATGGTTAGCATGACCGTCTCATGTGCCACAGTACCCGGGTTCGAGTCTTGCCTTACCCACGCCAGGCATTTTCGAAAAGAGAAGGACCCTGTGATGTCTCGTGCTCATGTCGATTGTGGCATGTAAAAGAACCTAGGATTTTCTCCTTCTGGCACCATGGTTCAAGCTGCATGCGCATCAAAAGCTGAAGCTTAAGCTATACAAACACCTATAAAGATCACAATTCGTTAATTAAAAAAAAATTGATGAATTTTGTTTGTTTTCCTTTTAAAATCCGTAACACAAAACATACCTTAACGAGTTTATTTATTTATAGCCTTATCAAAAAAAAGAAAATTACACAATTTTGAATGGGCTTTCCCAAATATATGAAAGTTCTAATATGAAATTGTATCATTTGTGAGGGGTAAAGCAAATTTTCCAAAAGGCGAAGATGTACATGTTACCTCAGTTTCTTCCAGTTTCAGCATCAGGAAACTTTATCAACTAATGTCTCTGCCCATGTTCAGTATGGAACACAATTCGTGTGCGTCGCATGTATAGAGCAGCGTCATGTGATGTCATTTTGGCTACGAGATACAATTTGTAGGCATAGCTACAAGGTGCACTAGACTAAAATGTAAGGGAAAAAACGGCACTTCTAGTCAAGACAGTGCTTTGAGAGCGGATTTCTTAGGCTTAAAAGAACGTTGTGTTCTCCAACAACAAAACTCATGCGTTATAGGCTTAAGAAATTCAGTCTAATAACATTGGCTTCAGTAAAACGACCTTCCTTTTCTCACCAGTGCACCTTGCAGCTAACCTAGTTACTGGCTCCACCATAGAGTTATACACAATAATACTACGTCGTGTCACTGCCCTATACACTCTTTACTTATAATGAAAGGAGTGAAACCTGCCAGTAGCCTTATCTTAGAACAATTGTGCGTCATTAAATTTTACGCTCATACGCTATTAACATCACTGGAACTCGCACTGCACATCTTTATTGATAACTTGTATCATGTTTGAAGCCATTATTTGTGCTCTTACATTGTCCAGAGCGATTTGAGAAGCGTTTTAGCAGCGAGATAAAAGATCCGGCCATTACCGGAAGTTGACTGGGACAGCAAAAACTGAAAAGCTTCTCAGTAAGAAATGTTTACAGTAAAGACATTCAGTGCGAGTTCCAGTGATTATGATAGTGATTATAAAAAAAAACCGGATTGTTCTACGATAAGGCTTTTGGCTGGTTTCACCCCTTTCATTACATGTATAGGGTGTATCCATGCGACGCGCGCACGCGAGGGATGACAGGACGACAAGCCCCTGCGGGATGGATACATATTTTAAATCAGTACCATACGTTTTCGTATTTTTTGTCAGGTATTCGGCCAGATACATACGTCAATTGTTCGTCACCAAATATTTCGTATTTGGCAAGTTGAGTATTCACTCTGGTAGGTTCAGTAGTTGGGTGTTTATTCCATAATTAGCAAATATCGGTGCACTCCTGCAACCCAGTAGTTACTTACTTCTTGATGGACTCAACGTAACAAAGGAAATTAAAACAAATCCATGGCTGGATTCTTGTGAATTTTCGGTTGCTTTGCACTGCAATAATCTTCAGGTACAAATCTTGAGTGGACCAAACTCAGCTGGCCCATTAGTGCATTTGGTGGACTCGCGGTTTGTGCCTGAAGAAGCTGGCAGGGAAAACCACCGGAAATTTGCAAGAACCCAGCCATAGTCTTGTTTTAATTTCTCTTGTTGCATTTAAGAAGTTTAAATAATTATATCTAAAAACCAGAGTAACAAGGCCAAAACGGCAGTTTTTACTACAACCATCTGTTTCTTTGTTCAGCCACAAGTTACAAAATTGTGTCGCACTGGCGTCCCTTTTTTGGCTCCGTTCTTCACCCACAACTGTGGAAATGCGTCAGTGGTAAAGCAGATCTCATTCACATTGGCCCTTAAACTCATATGTTACAGAATTCTACAAGGACAGCATACCAGTGCACATGGAAAGGCTGCCATACAGTGACACGCTCAATTGAGGCCATTGAAAAACACGTCCGCATGGTTCACCTTGGGTAAGTGACGTTTTACACAACTTTGACAGCCGTTGCTTTGCAAGGTATTTGTGTTGCAATACTTGGGTTTTGCTATTTTTTTTATAGTTTTTAGGTGCACAAGAATTATCCAATAAAAAAAACTATATGTTTGTATGGGCTCGATTATTATTATTATTTTTTTTTGGCCCTTAATGGAGACTAGGAAAGCAACCACTGTCATCCAATGTTACTCCTTTATCCTTTAGTTTCAAAAAAAGAAAAAAAACAAAGAGTTAATTTAAAGCCCCGGCATTCTATCAACGCTGCTGTCAAGTTGCAATTGGATAAACGTAAACATTAAAAAAAAATAAGCCTTTATACTTACTCGAAGACTCTTTTATGTTATAACCTTTCTGACCTTTGGGGTTGCGTGCAGCTTGGGTTAGTGAAAAAAAACGAGCAGATGTGGTGGATTGATGGTTATGTGTAAAAAATCAAGATTGGAAGAATAATTACTGGAGGAGGTAAAAGGAATTCTTACGTCTTGTGGTAATTTTTAATTACCATTTCGGTAATTTGGGCAATTAATGAATTCAGCTTTGCCGCTGTGGACTGGAAATTGGATTGGGGAAGGGGGGAGTTGTAGCAGAATCGAAACAGGTTTTGTGTGCAACCTGGAATCTTTTGAAAATGAGAATTTTTTTCAGGTCCTTGAAATGACTTCAGGTCCTCGTACTGTGCCTCCACGAAATGAAGTTAATTCTGTTATTTTATACTCACTTTAGTAAAACAAATAAGTGAATAAAAATGGTTTGTTTAATCTGTGTACCATGTTCCAATAGGAGCCTTGTATGGTGTGATTAGGGAGGTTTTAACTCTTGCAATCATTTGTAATGCTATTTTCGTGAACGTTGGGAACACATAACTAGGGAAAAACACACACGACCACCACGCAGAAACACCACAAAATTCGTTTGAATTTTCGGTGAAGTTCACCACCCGTTTACCTTCTTCAGAAGTAACACAACAAAACAAAAAACGTCCGAAAACTACATAATGAAAGTTCGTGAATTCCAGGAATTTAAAAGCACACGTGTGTACGGTTGCATCACTGATCTTCATCTTTATATCCGAATACCCCACTTAGCGTCAAGCTTGGCAGCCAGCGTAGGTGCCACCAATCTGTCAATGCCATCAAATGTTGGCCCTGTGATGTTCATTAAAGGATGTTTAAGTGTTGTGAATCGTCTAATCGCCAGAGATTCCAGGGCCCTCTGACGTGCATCATTGACACATCTGCATGAACACATCATCTGCGATCAAAAGAATTCTCCTCAATGGCCGAGTAACAATGCAGCCTTGGTTAACTTATTGTTTCACAATTAAGTTAAGATATTCTTTAGGTGTTCAAGAAATGATTTACAATTACGTTTTTATAAGGAGCTCACCACCAATACAAAAGCAAAACCAAGTTGGGAAATGTGCGACGCGACTTTAATTTGTGTGCCATTCATCAAAAGATCCTTGAAGATGTACGATAAATAAATTAAACTAAACTAACTCATCGTACTCACTTGTTTCTGTTTTACAATCAAATGTAATACAACGGGCACTTTATTGGTATGAGAATCAATCAGCGACCATTAATTATGCCAAGTTTAAGAGTTTCTTTAGACTGCATAAGAAACATTTATAATTACATTTTTATAAGGAGCTCGACCAATACTTTCACTTAAACCAAAACCCCTAAAACAACCAAAACAGGTGATATCATACAAAAATCCCATAAGGATAAAATAATCCGTCAAGTTTTCGCACTGCAAAGTAGTGATATCACGCTGCCAAAAAGAGTGATATCGTACATAAACCCAATAAAAGCAAAAAAAAAAGAATCAAGTTTTTCTCGTATAACGTAGTGATATCAGAGTTAAAATGGCTGCCACCAAGTTTTTCGTCCCAACCCTAATCATTCAACCTTAACCGACACCCCGGTGATTGTCAGTTAGGCTTGAGTGATCACAGTTCGGACCACAAACTTGGCTTTGTGGCCGTCATTTTGGCTCTGATATCATTACTTTATATAATGACAACCTGATTATTTGGTTTGCCCTAATTGGGGTTTCTTTTATGATTGAATTAGCCAGAAAGAGAATGGGCCATGAGAAAGACCATTTTTTTTTACTTACACAGCTGATTGTTGGATTAACATCCCAAAATATGTATTTTACGTGAGTACCCAAAAAATAATAATAATTCACAAGCAATGATGTACAGTAAATTTGTACTTTAGCTGATTTTATTTTAAGTTTTGTTGTATGATAAAATGAGGTCTGAATAACTCAAACGTGTTGTTATTTATGCAACTCGTTTTCCTGTCAAGACTTGTTAAGACTTTTTCATTTAATGTCAATGTCATCTCCGTTTTGCCATTTTCACTCTTGGTCTTCTATGGATAATTTCTCTTATCCCAATACCGTCTCGTCTTGTGTTGCTGCTATTGAATCTCTAATCAAGATGTATTATACATCATTGTTTGATGTTGAAGCGAGGAGGATTTCACAAGCCTTTACTTGGTTAGTGAACATGGGTCAATTAATAGGGTTCGTACACGGCCTTTGAATTCCTTGAAAAGCCTTAAATTTGAAAACGGAAAATTCAAGGCTTGAAAAACCTTGAAAATTGGAATTTTTGTTGTCGGAGCCTTGAAATGACGTTAAATTTGTGAGTGTACTTTGTTTGGAATGAGGTTAATGCCGTGACAGTAATATTAATTTAGGTATAATTTATATCGAGAATTCATAGGGTTGCGGAGGAGAATTTATGACTGAGACCCCTTCTGAAACATCTTGGATTCATTCCAATTAGTTCCGTCTAAGTTTATAGGGGGCGCCACAAGTTTTATGTGGGAATTTCTACTCAGTTTTCAACCTAAAATTAAACTAAACTAAACGAAACTAGCTTGTATTTAATTATTATTTACTTTAGCTTGGTTGTAATTTAGTTTACTTCAGTTTTGGGCTGAAAAATGAGCAAAAATTATGAAATGGAATGTGTGGCGCCCTCTGAAAACTCGAACGGAACTAATGGGAGTGAATCTAAGACGTTTCAATAGGGACTTTTTAGAGTTACAAATTCTCCTCCCCATCCCTATAAATTCTTGTTTATATTAAAGCAGAAACAAATTAAGTAAATAAACAGAAATAATTTGTCAGCCAAATCCATTTCTGAGAACGATGCTCAAATTTGCAAGGATATTGGAACGGTAAACATCCTTTACTTTGAAATCTAAGCGTAAAAAAACGTAAACATGGACTCGAATTTTCAAAGTAGACGATGTGACATTTTTAAATTGGTAAGCTAGCCTTGAACAGCCTTGAAAACGGTTTCGTCTGTTACGTACGAATTAAGGATATCTGAATGCTAGTATGTACATTGCAGCCTACTTGAGCTTAATAATTTACTTCCATCTAAACTGCTTATAACTAGCTAAAGTGCAGCTGGCACAAATGTTTAAGAATGTAGTTTATGAAAATGTGAAGTACTCTTCAACTTGGAACTGAACAAAAAAACTCAACTTGAAGACCTTTGAATCGACTGGGCGCCACATTGAAATCTTGTAGAATTTGACTTCTCATAAGGCAATACTGAACCTAGTTACAAATTACACATTTTCTTACTATCTGCTGCAATATAGTTAAATACTCTGTAACAGATACAATCCAAGGAGGATTGAGAATTCATTTATTTTATAGGCTGGTAGGATAAACTTTAATCTGCCCTTCGTTGTTTACAATAGTAAAATCCGGGAGTAAAATAAAAATATTTCTGTATGTAAACCCTGGAGGCATAAACCATACATAGCCTGTGCCCCAGCCTTCTCAGCTGCTGCTATACTACTCACTCAACCTTCTTGCTTGCCAGAGGCGGGATCTTCCTTCCACTACAGCCAGTATTTTTTAGAAAGAAGTGGAGCAGTTTATGAAACACTAGTGGAACCCTTCAGTTCTGCACGGTGGGTTGAATTTTTGGGACTTATTCACCCTCCCCGTTTTTGGTGCACCCCAAGAAAATAAGGCGTGTTTAAACATTTACGTGTGTTTGAGTGAACATGACAAAACCATGTCACATAGAAAACAACCACCCAGTTGAGGCAGTACAGTACATGTGAGAGGTATTTCATTATGGAGGGGTTAAAATAGTAGAAACTAATTCTTGGTATGAAGTCCACCTTAACTTTCAGACGTTACCACAAAAGTTTTTTTTTTCTCGAAACGAGTGGTTCTTGCACAAACTGTACAGCAGTTTCTAAAATATGTGTAGTCCTCCTTAGCTTTCAGGTGTTGCCACTAAAGCCAGCATTTTCTTAAAACAAAATAATGGCAGTGCTTATGGAAGAAGGCCAAGGTTGTTTTCTGTAGAATCAACCTTCAAACCAAAACATTATACAATTGACCTTCCTACCAAGGTAAATTCACGGACTAGAAAGAAAGTATGTAAAGCTGAATTTTAATTCCTCACTGCCTACCATGAGTCATGCTACTATTTTAATCTTAAATGACACTAAAGACAGTCTAATAGTATGAACTAAATTTAGTTAATTAACAATTAATAAAATAAAGTTGAATAAATGTTAAATAAATAACTAACTTAACATAAGTATAATTAACATAAATTAATCCAGTCTTTACTTTTGGCATTCCTATACACTTTTAATTATTACAGTGATAATTTTAGCAGAAAAAGAAGGGCTAACTGACTCCCTTCCCCCCTCTCCCCGCACCACGACCACCAACCATCTTCGAACACCTGTTTTGAACCTTCATCAGAAACTAAGGGGAATGAAGCTGCAGGTGAAGAAAGTAAAAAAAAAAATTCCTATCCTAGAATACAGATATTTTTCGTCTAGAGGACCCCCCTCCCTCCCCCCACACACACATACACACACACACTGACCTTTGCTGAATTCTTAGAGTGCTGTGAAGGGAGTTTGTTTACTTGCCTTCTTAGAGAGGGGAAAAGCTAGTTGAGAGTGGGTTTTTTTGGGTTTTTTTTAAAGAAACATTAGCGTTTTAAGACATTTATGACGTGGGGGCCAAGTACCGGTATTTAGTTTTACCGAACAGGCACCGCATAGACAGGACATGTGCTAAGTAAAAGCAAAACAAAACGTGTTAAAAATTTAACAGTGGATATTATGTCAGAAGCACATAAAAAATATTTTGTTTGGAACCAGAAGTATTAGACCGGTTTTAGATGTGCCAGCGGTTGGAGACCAGGAACATTGCTGACCTCGGGCCACGTGTGATGTTATTTCAAACACTTGTTCCGAGCTTGTTAGTAACCAGCCTAATGAAATTCGAGCCAAGGCCACTGACTTAACCTAACGGACTGTAATAATGATAATAAAACACAAGAAAGCTCCATGCATCAAACGAGTGAACAGTACCTTATATTTCGAAGCTGTTGAGCTTCGAGAGTGGAGCTTCTAGAGTGGAACAGCTTTCTTGTGTTTTATTATCATCCCTGAACGCATATTTTTAGCGGGACTGTAATAAAAACCGTGTGACCAGACCATGGCTACATGACCAGGCCAGTTTCAGCAAAATTTTGTCGGTCCGCTAATAGCCACCCCAGGCTTTACACCCTGTTCCAACCTGTGATGGATTGCAGCGGCCAACTTGGCAACTTGTGTACTACAAAATGTCTCCATCTTAGAGGGAATTTAAAAACATCTAGTATTCCATGTATTCCATTGATCCCATATTTCATCTGGGAAATCTGTTGGTTTACAGATTTCAAAGAAGGCTGTAATGCTGGATTGAGTTCAGGGTAAGGTTTTTTTTTGCTACATTGGCTGTAAACTAAAAGGGATGGAGGGAATCGTGTGATTTCTCAAATGCTGGTTCATGTACGGTTAGCAATTCTGGAAGCAATTGTTGGAAAATATTCTTCCTATAGTGAGGAGGAGTCTGTCAGTACGCTAGTGTAGCTGTGGAAAGAAGTTGTATTGTTCTCTTATTGGTTATGGTTCATACAGGTGTGGGAAAATGTCCTGGAAAACAAAAATGAAATCCTGAAAAGTGCTTGAAAAACTTGAAAAATATTCAACAGTTCTGGAATACTCCAGAAAATTACTATCATATCAAAAATCAAAACTGGTAAAAGAGGCCGCCAAGTTCCGAATGGTTCGGCCCTTCAAAGGAGTGACATTAACACACCAAAACATTTGTCAAGTTAATCGCAACGATAAATAGTTCGAAGGTGAAACAAAACTAGACCATTGCTACTTTCGGTAGCAATGTTCAAGTTTTCATTTAACGTTTGAAGCTTTATTCGGTGTGTTGGCGAATGTTTTGGTGTGTTGATATCACTCCTTTGAAAGGCCGAACCATTTGGAACTTGGCGGTCCCTTTTACCAGTTTTGGTTTTTGATATGCTATCAGTTCTAAACGCTGTATATTAGACTCAACTCAATTAGCCTGCAGATGTGTAATAAAGTGCCGCGTCACAATAGCTCGAGTAGCCTTTTTTCCAATGTTTTAATTTCATGTCACTCCTTTGAGAGGCCGTGCCATTCTCAACTTAGTCGCCACTTTATCAGAGTTTGGTTTTGTTTTAATTTATTGTTATTTTTTTTATTTAGTTTATATCACTTCGTTGTGCGGCCGAGCCATTGTCAATTTGGTGGCCTCTTTACCAGTTTTCAGCTTTATTTTGACATTTTGTTTAGTTTTTGGTGGACGTAGATACAATTTCTTTGGCAACGTTGTTTAGACTTGTGAGGACACCCTAGCATGTGTCTAGATACGTACGTCAGTATACATGTTGTCGTTGTCCGAACTTTGGCAGTCCTATCAGAGACGATGCCGACAATACCAACAATGATTATACCAATACTTTCGTACTTACGCGCCCTCTCACACCATTCCCGTAATACCCCTAGGCTGTAAACCAGAAAAGGTAAGCAGTTCGTATCGTACTGCAGCCATTCGTCAAATTTCATAGCTGGAAGCCTCCCTGCTATCTCGGTATCGGTGAATAATCACCCTATCAGAATTAACATGGGGATGAGCGGACTAGAAACTAGAAGAATTAGAAGAAACCAGTAACGCATTTGCAATGTTATGAGGGTCAAACTTTGCATTGAAAGCCATTTAGCTGACATCCCCACGCAAGTTAATTTTTGTCATGTGGGTCATTGCTCTCTATTTTACCACAATTTAAGCTTTTGGGCCGCATTGTTATTTTTCCCCAAGTACCTGAAATGTGCCAAACTATGCTTCAGAATATAAGACACTGACGCTATGACGTCGCGCTACAATGGTTTACAACCTCGACAATTGAATTAATGTGATGTTTGTTGCCTAACTTGGCGCGACACACTAGCGGTGTCTAGATAATAGAAAAACAGATTTGTTTTGTGCGTTGGGTGTTAGTGTGCAATTTTTGCTGAAACACAAAGGTAAAAAAAGGATCTGTAATCCAGTATGCGCGGGCAGTAAAATCACTACGCCAAAGATGAATGGTTGTGATAAACATGCCAGTTTCCTGCGTTTTCAAAGATCATTCAGCAAAATAACTTAAATATCTCTCGTATGTCTCATATGTCTCCTATTAATCTTTTAACGTGCCATTTCCTGTTAACTACTCATTTGTAGTCCTTGAATTTTGGCTGACAATTCCTGGGAACATCCTGGAAAAATTGTAAATTTTACGGTTTTTAACTTGTCACTTTAAAAATCAAAGAACCCTTTACCTATCTTTTGCACCTATCGTAGTAATATGAAATACGAAAACTGCATTATTCTTTTTTTGTTTTGCCATAGCAATGCATGACTCAGTGAACTTCCCATAGCAGCTGGTTCAAGTTTAGTAAGCGGCTCTGACTTATTAGTTCTTGTTAAAAGATGACTGATGCAATGCAGTGAGAATCAATAGAGAAGGCTGTGGGGGTTAGGGGAGTGGGGGAGGTGCGCACAGAAGTTTCTTGGAAAATATTTCTGCAACCGTTGAAAGTATGACACACTTTTAATATTATTATGAGTTGGAAAATATACAGAAGGGATACTTGCAAGTTGTTTCAGTAATAAATACAAAGAATAGCTGAGTCTTGCCATAAATAAATGTACGTTGTTTATTTCTTAGTACTGATACTTTTAAATTTGTAAATTTTACTGTTTTGAATGTAGTATGCTAATACGGCACTGTTAACCCAACCTGGTGAAGCGAAGCCTACACTTTAGTAAATTCTCAGTTAAATTTATGATGATACTTAATATTTTCTGTAATGACTAATGACACGAAGTTAGGAATGATATCACCCTATCGTAACCTCCTTCCAATGAAGTTGGTTTCTAACAGTCAAGTTTTAACAAGTTTGTACCGGTAATAAACTCATGGGGCAACCCTAGCAGAACTTAATTTCTAATGATGAAGGAACCAGTACTGTTATGATATTGGGCCAAGGAGAAGAAGTTTTAATTTTTTTTGCTAGCTTTTACAGAATTTTAGAAATTCCTATACCAGGTTAATGAAACTACAATATTCCATTAAAAACGGTAAAATAAAGATTGATTTTGAAGTTGCTTTCATCGTTGTCTCATGATAAGCAGGTTTTGTTGAATTTTTTTTTGTGGGAGAATATGTTGCTCAGTTCTTACTTTCCATAATCAGCGCAACAGTGGAAGGCTGCCGTGGGAAAATTTAGGCCAAATTTCTGCCGTTTCGTCAATTTTAGACCGATTTTGAAATTCCATGATACCATTTTTAAAATCGTGTTGAAGAGACTTTTCCATTGGTGGAATAGTCAGATCAGTATCGGTAAAGCACTGAAAAGTTATTCAATAAAAAACAATAAATATGTGGGTAACCATATGATAAAAAACAAATAAGCTGCAGACAATTTTTCTTTCCGACAATTTCTGTTGCTGACAGTGGTAGAAAGTTGTGTACTGGGTGCTGAATGTTTTTATCCCTTCTTCTTAAAACAGACAAAATTAGGAAGGAAAGTAGGAAGCTAATTTTTTTTAAATTTCGACATACTGCTGCTGTAAATAATTTTTAGCATTCTTACAACACTGACCTAAAAATATTAAACAAGATTAAAAAATGCATGCTGAATTGTCAAAAGTACACTCAAGCACTGTGCACAGGATTCGTACAGATACTAGAAATACTGGAAAATACTTGAAAAAAAATCCTACACTGGAAATTACTGGAAAATACTTGAATTTTTAACTAACGGTTTTTCCCTGCAATTAAAGCAAATTTGTCGTAATTACTTAGGCTTAGTAAAGGTTTAGTTTTACAAGTTTTATTTCACTTGTCTATTTAATTAAATTAGCGCCGTGCTCAATTTTCTTTTTCGTGCACTCTGAAAAGGCGGAGTTTCAGGAAAAACCCCTCACCCCGCTCTCCTTTCCTCTATGCATTTGTCATCCATACCCCTTTGTAGCTGTGATAGGCCTAATTCGATATTGAGCAGATCACGAACAGGGCTAATGACCGGAACTTTGTACGTAAACTTTTAGACTTTACTGGAAGTCCAATAAAACTACATATTATAATATACTGGAAAACTGTAAAAATAATAATATACTGGAAAATACTTGAACAAAAAAAGTTGCTGCGCTTGTGTGCATTATTGGTCGAAAAAGACAGGTACCTTAAATTTTCAGAGCTTATTTTCAAATTGACTCCATTATATCAAAGGTTCAGGAGAAAAATTAAAAACAATAAAAACTTAACACAATCAAGCCCTGGTTATGGCAACCAGGTGAATTACGTGTGTCTTTTTATTGTAATCAATTTTCTTTTAAATGTTTCTTTATGAAGCAATTTTGATGATACATTCTGAAATATTAAGCACTTGCCTTTTTAGCCATAATGCTTGAAATTCTTTTAATAATGAAAATATTACTCAGGAAAATATTTTGAAATTTCCGAAAATGTCCATAAACTTTAAATTCTAACTTAAGATTGCTTGCCACTCTACATTTCAGAACTGTATTTTGATAAGCATGATGTAGGAAAAACTAATGTTTAAAAACTTCTTCCAGTAGATATTTTGAGGAATTGTATTTGTCAATGAGGCTGAGGCACCTCTTCAGTGCCAAACCTAAATCATTTTTAAAGTCGCATCAATTTTATGTGCAACCATTTGTGTATTGGTGTTGCCACAATTTCACAGCTCTGATATGTATTTACATCTGGCTGTCAACATGACGTCATAAATAAATAACGAGATGAAATCTGACACCAAAGTACCTTGGACCCATGGCCAAGTCAGAATGGGCTTCGTTGCACAAGTTAGCCTTCTGTTCACTTGTCCAGTTTATAAATTTGTTTTATGTGTTCTGTTATTATTAGCCACACTGTAAAGCAATACCAAAGACTCTTCAACACTTACCATTAATACTCTACTAGCCATATCGTTAATTCGCTTAGCTCACTCCATTGGCGTCAATCCATTCTTCCTGTAATTTCAAGAGCATCACAAAATCGATGTGCTAATTTTTTTGACACAAACTATTTGTAATTATTGCTCACAGTTCGTCCATCATATCCCTCAGCACGCCTGCTCATGACTTCATAGTTTATCAGGAAACGTTTATTCTGCATAATAAATTTTACATGAACAAACTATGACGTCATGAGGGTCAAAAAAACTTTGACGTTGTTTTTGCAGTGTTTTTCGCGTATTTGAGGATCATAAAATCAAGTTATAGCAACAAAAATAAGCTAATCGGTTGCGCAATTCAATTATCTTTCATTTGGTCCAACTCCCATCTGTGTAAATGCCTTGGTACAAGAGGAGTTGAGGTACATAATCACAAACACACACATACGCACACATGCACATCATACGTTTTTAATGATTTTAGATTTATTTGAAAATTACAGGAGACAGTCTATCCAATTAAAATCCACTACAAAACATGACATATGTATAACAGGTAACAATCTATGATTGTTTTTTGTGGTTAGCCTGCAATGTGCTGATGTAGTTGCCTAACCTTTGCACAGCTACCAGCTATCAGCTACCAGTATATGAAAATAGTTGAGTTTTGAATCTTGAAAGTAGCTCTTAGTACTAGTCAATTTGTTTTATTGTTGCATTACTATAAAATAATGGTTTATCAGCCAAGAATAGCTCTCACAATTTTGCAGACTAACACAAACCCAGTATTGAGGCATTTGGACGCAGTGCAGAGGAACTGAAAAGGGCTTAACAAGAATGATTTTGGTCAGAGTTGACCATAAATGTTTTACACACCCCCTCCTACATGCTAAGCCCCACTAAATGTCTTGGAAATTTTATTTTTATCTTTAGGCGTTCAGACTCAGAGGATGGTGAGCAAAGTGATCATGAAGAGGAGTTCTATTACACTGAGGTTGAAGTGAGTGTGGATTCTGTGGTTGAGTCATTCGCAAACATGCACGCATCATCGCCTCCAACATTAAGCCACATGGACATGGCTCGCCCTCCATACGAAGACCCCGAATATCAAAAAATGTTACAGGTACGATATAATGATTATGCTTACTGCTGCATCTGTACTTTAGTAAACACGAAACAAATACATTCTGTTTCTTTCAGTGTTTAGGAATTACAACTTTTAAGGTATATTCTCTTATTGGAATTAAAGTGTAAGGAATATGTACTTTGCTTTATCGATGTTGTAGTATCACTGAGGAGGTAAAATCTTTATACATCATAAGCTTTGAGCACTGGTGCACCAAGAGTGAAGAAGCATGGGGATATTCTCCATCCAGGAGGAAGCGATTATATTAGAAACAGAGCAACCTCTATTCTTTTCCCTTCTCATTGGTTGCAAGTATTGCTGTACAGCAACCATGCAACCAAACAACTACATGTTCATGATGCACTTCTTATCCCGTGACATAGCCCCTCCTAATAAAAAAAAAACCGCTTAAAGTGAAGAAATCTGAAATTTTCTATTAACAATTTTGTCAAAGTAGGCTTTCTAGAAGTTTCAACAACGAAAATTGCTCAAAATTTATTAGACCGCAATCTCGCAGGCAATGATTAAGGTGCGCTCCCAGATTTCCTGATGTTATCATACAGCTTTTCTAATTCTTTTGCCCCTCTCAAACAGGATTACTGGTTACTTTGTAACATCTTCTTCGTAAAGCATATCGTCACGGAATAGGAAACTAACAGTATTAAATCTATTAAACCTATGATTTGGCTCTGCTTTCAGACTTCTCCCGTGAAGCAAACAAAAGTTGGCACAAGGTTACTGTCAGCATCTCCCAAGCCGTCGCCGCTGAGGCACAGAAAATGCCGCAAAGTGTACGGTATGGAAAACCGAGACATGTGGTGCACACAGTGCAAGTGGAAGAAAGCATGCAGTCGCTTCCATGACGTTTCGTTGCCGCCAGTTTAAGTTTACAGCTAAAAACGTTTTTGTTTGCTCACCTGACTTCTTACAAACTAATCAAAGACTGTGCATTAAGTCATTACAGTTTCGGCTGTTGTCTTAATGGGCAAACTTTTTTGTTGCAAGTACAAATTGTTTATAGTACTGAAATATAGCTGTGACTTCTGTTTATTTGCCTCGTTTTGTTCAAGTTTTTTGAGTAGCCACGCGCACCTGAATCCTATTGTCGTCATAACGGTTCAATGCGTGTAGGTTAATTGCTAGATCATTATACCCTTTCTATTGTGTCATACTTTTTACAGGTTCTGTATTGAGAATTGACGACCATAGTATAAGAAGTTTATGTGTGAACGTGAACAGAACTTATGGTTGGATTTTGGGTTGGTCTGGTAGAGCAGCACTTTGGTTGACTTTTAGTTGGTACCATCATGGTGGCAACCGCCTCGAAACATTTTAAATGTGTAAAAAAGCTGAAGGCTGCAGCTCATTACTTGCGTTACACGGGCAACATGGTAGAGAATGTGAAGACAGACAATCTTGCCAGCAGTGAATACTGAATGAACACCACCAAAAATGTAATGGAATGCTCAACCTCCTTGCAACGTTGGGCATTGCAAAGCGCATGTTTCACACTGTTTTGTTCCAACAAACATGTTATAACACTCAGGCATTATGAAAACTTGGGAACTAGTTTGATCTGTGCAGAAAACAAGCGTGAGGACCAACCTTTCGTAATGCTTATCTCGTTTCTACAATAAATGTAATATTGGAGTAGCAATTCTACCAAACGAATCTCGTTCATTAATGATTGCAATGGTTCATTGCGTGGTTAAAACGGTTAAATCAACGAGTTTTGCTTTCTGCCGTGCTAGAAACATGCAGTTTCTGTGATCGCAGTTTTTTTTCAGATTTCGCAGGAGCTTCAAAAAAGAACTCTACTAAAACGTTATTGGAGTAGTGGGTTTGTGGATGCCTGCAGGTTCCAAAAAAAAGGGTGTTGGGGGTGCAGATTTTCAGAAACTTGTTAAACAAATTGCGGAAATGGGGGGGGGGGTGTTTTGGGTCAGGGAGGGATAATTTTGCTAGGAAATACCTAGGATCTTTTAGTGTTTTTTGGGGGGAATTTGACAGAGGACATTTAGCAGTTAAATAGGACGTTAATTCGCCTATTTCCTTTTTTTTAATCATTAGAATGACTAACCGGACATCTTATTGCAATTCTTCTCTTGTTAATCATGGTTAAGAATGCTGTACTTCTTGTTTTAGCGGGGTATGAGGCTGTCATGTCGTCAGTCCGGGTTATTTTATACTTTGAGGTTGAAATCAGGCTTATAATGTGCCGTATAACAGTTCTGTTTGTTTACACTGTAAGCCACAGTGTAACAGCCACAGTTTAACATAATTGATAAACAAATTTCGCGCAAGTTTGTTCAATTGACATGGATTTGATGTAAAGTGTATCTATACCTATTTGAAATGAGTAAGAAGAAAATGTATTAAACACACGCATTTTTTAATTTTACTTTCTTTCGGATTTAAATTTTACTTTCTTGTGTTCCTATCTGTTGCATTTCCTTCACTCGAAATATTTTGCACTCCGAGTTTTCAACCGTCTGTTTGAAGCGCTGAAGTGAATTTACAAAAGAAGGTAAAAATTTTAATGTGCGTGTCTGTAATACAGTTTTTCTTAAGTCACTTCAAAGTATACGATAGATGCACTTCAAATTCAAAGCCGCATAAGCTGAAATCATGTGCGCTGGCCAAACAAACCCCGTCTGAAGCAATAATTCTCGGAGCTACTTCTGCTGCAACAGTTATCCTGCCGACAGTTTCTGCGGACCAGTGTGCAGAGGGTTAATTGATTCATTGCCACATATAGAATAAATCTTTGTTAGACCTAACAATGTCAAACACGTCTTTCTCAGGCATCACTGCATCTCAAAAAGCCGCAGTATCACTTAATTTTATGTAGTTCTCATAAACTGCACAATTTCTGCCAATTTCAAAATTTCTGACTAATTTTGATGTTTCGATATTCTGTTTTATTTGTCTCGACGTGATCTTTTCATTGTGCCGAAAGCCAACTCAATGGGTTAAAGCATTGAAATGTTAGTGAAAACCAACTAACAGTTATGGTTATATAATGTGAGAAAAAAATTGGTGTTTCGTCTATATTTTTGAAGTCTCTGTGCCCGAGAAACGTTTGTTTGACTTGTTAGGTCGTAATTTCCTTTACTTGCGCTTAATGAAAATCAGCCGCACTCATCATGAAATTAGGTAGAAGAATTGTAATATGAAGACTGCAGTAAAACCAGCATTAATCAACACAGAAAGAACCAACTCTGTTATCCGAAAACCTCTGTTATCTGAACAACTTTTGCAGATAAGAATGAAAAAATTAAGCTTGTTCAGCCACCATTTGTGGACGCAATTTGATACAAAAGTTCTTTCTATTCTTCTCACAGCTTAAAGCAGGGTTCATACGGTAGCTGGGAAAGTCTGGAATTTCGTACGGCCCTCGTTCACCATGCTTTGAAAAGGATGGTCTTTTGACAGATTGCCAGATATCAGGATTGAGAAGTCTGAAATTTACTCTCATCTTAATTTCAGCTAGTCAAAAGAGACAGCTTGGCAGTTTTCAGTTAAAAATAAAACTACATTAGGCCCCGCCAGTTTTTTCTTTCATACTCGACAATGTTTGCTTTTGTTCCAAGCTTTCAACTAGTTTGTTTTCGTGAACGAATTTTATATCCGTTTTAAAATGAAGTATTTGAACGTTAAAATCGGTCAATTTTTGGCGAAATTATCGCAAAAAGAAGACCACGAACGAAAACAATTGCAGAATAAATCATACTGCAAGACAGCCTGCCGTACTGCGACGTAGCATCGCCCGTCGCTCTGATTCTGCCACAGGGCCTTTTGGTACCAGTTAGTTCTGATAACAGAGAATCTTCTGGATTTTACTGAGTCAGAAAAGGTTCCATTTCTGCATTAATAAAGGAACCAAAAATCTCAAAACTGAATGCGTTTTTTGCATGAAGCAGATTAAATATTTGCATACGGCGTTTAATTTTAATTAACTAAAACTCCACTCCTCCCTCTCCCAATCCTCCACCAAGACTGGATAAAACAAAAAGAGGATTAATTAAAATTGATGTGTGTTACCCAAAAAAATGTGCTGTAAGTAGTTTGAACAGATGACTCCACATTGTGACGAAGCTTATTGACGACACCATTAAATTGATGGCATATTGGGTGCGAGTTAGGATAATTTGAATTATGATTCAAGAGCAGTATATATTCCATTTTTACTGCCTTTTATTGTAAGCATTGATTGTGTTTCAGTAATAGTTAATTATGCATCTTCACAATTTCGAAATGAATTTTCAAACTATAGTATGATGTGCAAAGTCGCCTTATTGCAACAACATCTACCACCAACCGTTATGCAAATGAGGTGTATTGCGGATAATGTAAATAGTTTCTCTTTTTTCTGCAATTCAGTCATGACATTTTATAATTGTATTAAACATCCAGTAGCATTGATAGCAATACATCATTGCTCTTTTGTATTTTAATGTGTGGTATGAAATACAAAATTTCTTTTTCTACTTATTGTAGTGGGCATTTGCAGGTTTTAGAATTCTCCAGTCGCTTGGTTTAAAAAGCATGGACAATGATTACAAATTACATAGATATCTTGGTAATTGGTTTTAATATTAGGTTTACTTCACAAAACTGTTTCAGTGTTTTAAAAAAGAAAAACCATGATTTGGACTGGACAGGATTTTAATTTTCCTCCATAACGGGATTTTTACGAGAGGATTTTTATAAAACTTGTTAATTTTTTCTTGAGAGAAAATTGGCCTTTTCTAGCATTAACACTACATAACCCAAGAAAATAATTTCAATATTTCTTTACTGGACAATAATAGTATTTTTGTCTTACTGTGACCTTTTTATTTCCACGCTATCTGCAAGACTTCTTAAATATTGTGTATTACCGATAAATTAGCTTGAAAGGGGTTTATGCATGTATTTTTTGTGGTCATTTTTTAAATTAAAATTTAATGATTTTATTTTTTCTTTAATGCCAAGATAACATGCGTTATAACCCCATTTCAAGCTAATTTGTCTATAATTGAGAATATTTCCAAAATCTTACAGATAATGGAGACTTTATGAGACATTATTATTATAACTAATGTATTTGAAACCATTTACGCGAAAGTGCAAAATTATTGATGGAAGGCTGATTTGTTTAAACCTTAGAACTGAAGCAAGCTTTCTTAGACCTGTCCAACCTATTTGAATTAAAAGAGATAAGGATAGTGGTTTTAGACATTTCTGTCAGCAAGTTTATGCCACCAAAGGTTTCCCAGCAGTGACATACTAGCCAGGGAAGCAGAGGGGGTGGATTTAGGGGCTTAGTATGCTCCCTTTTATCCATATTTTCTTTTTACAAGCCATCTGGTCAACCAGTTAACAACATAGCTATAGTACAGAATTTGGTATTCATAGCTTCAAATGAAGTAATATTGAACATGGTAGCCAAAATTGCACCAAGCATTCATTTGTTAGTACAGTATTTTGTAATACTTTGCAGCTACCGGAATAGTAACTGAATGCATACCTTTAGGCCATGAAAAGAAAGATGTTTGGTTCTCGGGCATTTTCATTCCAAAAGTTACCAGGCCACACCAGGCTTTTATTTTATTATTTATTTTTTTGGAAGTGACTGAAGTCTGCTTTTACCTGCCCAAAATACTTGGATCTTAATTTTACATAGTTGCAAGTGATTAACTTAACATCAAAGTATAATAATTGAATATTATTAAATAATACTGATTTTCAGCTAACTGAATTTCCTTTCTTTGTACAGTGATAAATTTAGCTTGCACTAGCAAATAAAAAGCGACGACCAGGGAGAAATTTGACCACCAGGCAGGGCCTGAGTACCAACAAGTTTTTTTTTCGTGGCCTTACATTTGATTTTGCAGTGATATAGTCTGTTATGTCTTCATTAAAACACTCATGTTTTCACGATGCCGGTATCCAGTGGCGTAACTAGGGTTTTGTACTGAGAGGGCAACATTAGGCATTTAGCCGAATGGTGTGCAGGGAGAACCGAATAAGAGCCCCGAAAGCTGATGCATTTTTGCTATTTTCTGGCCTTGTAAAATGCCGTTGGAAAGATTTTTATAAAACCAGCTTTGCTGACTACATTATACGTATAGAAAAAATTGTGTAATGTAAATCTTTCAGTTTTTCATACGAGATACTTATTTTTTAAACACCGATATCTTGTTAGAAATGTTGGGAATTTTAAGCAAAATATGGAGTTAGTAATTATTACTGTTTATCTTTACTGATTTTCGTATTTCTCCATTTGTTACCTGGTTACTTTAGTGATTTAAAGGAGAAACAGTAGAAGTATATTAGCTAAGATAAAAGTTGCGTCTTTGACCTCAAAATGAAACCATCTGACGGTAAATAATTTGTCAGCTATGGAAAAAGTGACTAGGCCAATTTGCCAAATAAACTTTCAAAATATCACAGAGGGGGCAAATCACCCCTTTGTGCCCCCCCCCCCCCCACCACCACTAGTTACGCCACTGCCGGTACCATTATTTTGCATCTGGTAAAATTACGAACTTTGCCCCTCTTGCAAAACCAATGCCAGAATGTCACTGCTACCCTCCCTGCTGTTAGACCAATGGCAGTTTGTTATAAGTTAAGTGTTTAACTTTGATTTCCAATAATGCCTTAAGAATGCTGGAAGGTACGATTCACATTCAGCAGAAATCTTCATAGAATTTTAGCAGCTATATTACCTTCAAACTTGAATGTTGCTTTGTGATTCAATTGCTGTGGATGTTTTTTTTTATTATTATTTTGAGTGATGCAAGTTTTAGGAAGCTTACCATAATAATAATTGCATAAAACCATTTATATAATCTTATGACATGGATCGTTCATTAAGTTTTTATCTTTTGTGTAGTTTGTGTTTAGTGCGCAGGAGTTATTGTAAAAAAAAAAAAGACTACTGTTTGATCTTTTCGGTGTTGTCACTTAGGTATTTTCTATAAGGCTAATACTTTACGGCAGTGACCTGGTTTATCCAAAGCATGTTTCACTTGGGTTAGGGAAGTGGGGGGGGGGGGGGGGACACAGTTGTAATCCTGGGTGATTCTCACTGGTTTATCCAAAGCAAGTTTCACTTGGGTTAGGGAAGAGCGAAACGCAGTTGTAATAACCTGGGCGATTCTCACTGGCTTCGCAACGCATTTAAAAGGAATTTTGTATGCAAACGATGAAAAGCAAGGCAAGCGACACAACTTAAACTGACGAAAGTGGGAAAACTTACAAAAACTAGTCTTTGGAAAAACTTGGTACTGCAGGATGTTCATTGTATGTTATTCATACAAAGCTAGTTTAAGATGACAAAATGTAGTACTTGTAGATATGTATTTTTATAATGCTTCTTTGATACAATCAAAGTATTTATTGTTGCATTCAATACACAGAGTTGAATTAAGTGGCAGTCCTTTAGAATAAGTTGATTGCGAGTAAATTTCACATTTCCTCACTTGGGGTTGTCAAAACTGGCAAAATTGAGGGCTCAAACTTAAAAGCAGTTGCACCAAAGGTTTCTTCCACCATCAGCACAATTAACTTCAATAACGTATATGGTATCATCTCTCAATTATGATAAGCATTAAACTTATTTCCGAGTTTAAGTCATCTTCCACAGAATTTTGTGATACTGTAGTACTTTTTTAGAGAAACCTTAATAAAAGACGACAAAGTAACAAACAAAATTTATTTGACAGTGTACGTGGCTATCATGCGAGTATCCATTATTGGACGCAACAGATTTAAATTTTGGTTGTAATCATGAAATGTGTTCATCATGGAAAAAATCACTCCCACTTCGAACTAAAGACGGTTCAACACTAAAGCAAATAGATATGTCAACAATAATACTGCAGATAAGCCATTTTGTAAAGATAATAGGCTACTTGGTTTTTGATTTTTATCAACCAAATTTTTAAACAATAGCAAATAATAAATTTTAAACAAATATCTTTTACCAATGGATGACTTAACCATTTTAAGATTAAAATTAAATAATGCCTGATGTCAAAGGGTATTGAAGTGATTCACGATATTTACCAGAATATTGGTAAAAATTACTCAGTACAAATATTTATTAGTAGGAAACTAACGAAAAATTTTGGATTAGCCTACTACACAGCAAACACACCTATGTAATCTCAAGTAACATATAAAGTTTACTCATTAAATCAAAATGAAAGACTGCCGTTTTATATGACTGCCTCTAGCGGTCTCTTTCGTTTCCAGTCATCATTCAAGCTTGATAATAGGCTACAAAATAAATCTAGCAAAATTTGTATTGCAATGCTACCAAAACCTATATTTTCAACAGCAAAAAAAACGTGACCTGATTTTTGCAACCTAGCTTGCTTATAATAAATTCCGTCTACACGTAATTCTGCCATCTTTAAACAAGTTTTTTTGTGTCTGTCCAGTTACGACTAAGAGTGAAAGTGTGTATCAGTGAGTAGTCACAAGTTGTAGTAAGGGCTGCTTTGGCAGGTCTTTTTCATGTGTAATAATAATTGATAATCCGTTTATTGGACTTCTAAGTCAATATTTTTTACTGCCTTACTGTAAACAACTCAAAATGTTGACGGGCTGTACGTAGCTTGCGAGCAAAAGGGTTGATATATGCCATACATTTTTGTAAAGAGTCCATCATTGGCACGTCTTGTGATTTTTCTCATTCCGTCTGCGATGAATGATACATCTTGCAGACGAGTGAAAACTTGCATTTGTGCATATAAGGTATTTGAACTGTTGTGCTGCTGGTTCAATGCCACAAATCCTATTAATGTACAGTTTGTGCCATTAACTGGCACTTCTTTGTTATTGTACAGAAAACCATATTTTCCGAAACAAAATTCACAGCTATGTATATCAATCCTTTGCCACTGAACAGCCTAGTTTATATATTTTTGATGTCAGATATTACTATATATATTAGTGAGTGAAATCATAGTCTAAACTTCTGAGTTGACTGTCAGTTTCCTCTAGGATTGTGGTGTTGTCTTTTAAATAACGTGTTGAGAAAAAAGTATATATATATCTAATCATTATATATTCAAATATGTATTATTGTATTATAAAATTGTGTATAATTATATGCTCATCTCTCTGAAGCCATCAAGAAGCTCAGAATGCCATTTTCAGCCGAGTCTGGAATTTCATTACCATTACAGAGATTAATAATACTAGAAGTTATTAATATAATAAAAGAGTTACTTTCTTGTTGGTCAGTAGTAGTAAACACAGAGCCAGTACAGCACTCCTGTGGAAAGTTTAGGATCACGATAGGCCGAAAGGCTCATTGTTTTACTTGGTAACAGAAATTAATTAAACATGGTACGCTATTTACCAAAATCGAGGGACAATCGAGGGACAATTTTGGGAAATAGCGTACCATGTTTAATTAAAGTTTAGGATGCTCCTTAATGTGAAATTTTATTAGCAATTGCTGCAAGCTAGGATTTTGACACTAAAAATTGTTTGTGTACATATGAGTTTAATCGACGAGTTCCTGCAGCTCTTGGTTTCAGAGACAGCTTTAAGACTGATGAACTAAGATTTTGAATTGTGTAAAAGAGTCGTGCGAGAATTGGAAATGCACGTTGGATTAAAAAAAAAGAGTCATTGTGCAATTTGTGGAAACTTTGAAAACTCATTTGCTGTATCTCATTGCCGCTTGAAACTTAGCATAGCGTAGCACACATTTTTGGTACACGGATATATGAAGATTTGTGTTGTAATGTAGGAAAAACTGTTGTGCCAATGTCCCATTGCATGAAAATAACCTGATAACCTGTAAAGTTTCAATGCTGTTGATTGGCTGCGGTGTTCAAAAATGCATAGTGTCTGCAACTTGGAATCAGTTGCGTCAGAAATAATAGCCACAGAACTTCGCCGCGTTGGACAAAGACTGAAGTTGATATAAGTGACAAGCTGTGCCTTCTGTTTCATCCGTGACAGTTTATTTATTCAAAATTTACTTAAACGCGGTGCGAAGCAGAGCAAAATTCTCATGTTGGTATCTGTCTGTATGGACGTTGACGTTTGAAACCAATAGCCGATTCATTTCAAGTTTTACACAACACATGCATTTTGATAAGGGGATCCTGAGTTTTTGGCTCGCAAATGTGCAAAATTAAAGAGACATTAAACATTCAGGAAAATTTTTAGCTAATTTGCAAAAATTACTCCTAAAAATAGACTTGCCGTGTCTTTCAATTAACAGTTGAAGACCATTGATGGACAAAGTCGACCAAGAAGGCAACCCTTGCCGACATTACAAGTCTTCACGACTTTTTAAACTTTGACGAATTAAGCCAGTTGTTGCGTTGAAGCTTGAATGGTTTTGTCATTTCATTTCTATGCATTTCGTCCAAACTGTTTATCTTATTATTTTGCAATACTTCTTACATAGATTGTTAAAAGGCCAAAACCGTTATGCGCAAAAATTGCTCCTTGTCGGTTTGGGTCAATTTCACATGCACAATCAATCACTTATATTTATAAACTGATTGATAGCAGTCAGTACGGAATTGGTCTGATCGTACCCTGCTATTAGTGTGTCTTCAGTTCACAGCAAAATGTAGTGATTATTTGTACAAAGAACTGGGTGATGTAACGTGCAGTAGTGAGGGAAAAAAGCCAACCAATTTCCAATTTACAAATCCATGTTGAAAATAAATGTTTTTAAATAGAAAATTTTCTAACGCCTCTATTGTATATTGTATTTAACTTTTTTTTCCAGTATTGTGCTATGGTATGCTGTAATACGAAAAATGATGTGAATAATGAAAGGAGTTGCCAAATAAGAGTACCTACTTTTAAAAACTACTTTTTTATTATATAGCTAAAACCTCCACTTTAACATTCTTTTTCCTATTTGCCTCATAGTAAATTACATTTGTCCACGTAAGGCTTTTTGAAATTTTCTTCAGTTCTGTGGTTGTACCTGCCACGACAATTGGAGCAGAATCTGAAATATTAACACGCCGGTGGGTCAATACTATTCTTGGTTTTGTACTAGTTAACCCAAGACGACATCGAAGTTGTACATTGAATGATCTCGTAAAAAAAACTAGTAAAATACAATAAAAGTAAACATCAATAATTTTGGATGCCGTAAATATGGAGGGTCGTTAAATATAAAATGACATAAACCTTCCAATTTGTATTCATTTCCCAACAATCTGTCCTCCGTTCACATGTAGCACCAATGGTGAACATGGAGGTGGGCAAACAGGAACATTTTCTCCTCTTAAGACCAGACATTAGGATCATAACATCTATGCAGTCGTGACAAACCTCGAATTTTTCTCCGCCCGATGCTCTTTTTCTTTTTTTCCTCGCTTCATTGCATTGCAGTACCACTATGTTCGTGCAACAATAATATTTAGCAATCCTGACTTGGTGAACAAGCCGTGTACATCCAAAAAATAAGAAAGATGCATTGTACATCGAAAGTAAACAAATGGAATTTGTGGAATTAAGGAGAAAAAATAGCACATGGATTTTTTAGGCATCTCAAGGTTATTAAAATTAAACAAAAAAAAAGTTATCGTACACTGCAACTTAACTACCTACAATGCTGCCCCAACTACTTAGCTGGTTTTCTCAACCCTCATTATGAAGTCATCTAACTTCTTGAAATTCCTGCATGAGCCATCGTACTGTACTGCTAAGAACTCCAAAGTTTAAATAGTATATTTTCCCTTTCAAATCTTCCTGGTGGCAAGAATGAAGCGGCGATTCGGGCAACACAGATTCCATCGCTTTACAACATTTAGCTATGATGCACATTAATCCCATTTTATTTTACACACCTCTGTGTAAAAGACCCGTTTGAAAACCTACATTTTCATTAACCCAATTCAGCTAAACATAAATTGTTTGACTGATGGTTTTTCCATCCGCTACTTTATAGCTAGGAAATCGTGGGCAATTTATGTACTGTGTGGCCAAAACTCGTTATCAAAACCACACCAGTTGAGGTTTTTTGTAAATTTACAGCCCCCGCAAAGTGGGTAATGATTTGGTAGACTATCTGTTTTTACTTAACGGTAGTATTTTAACTAAAGTGAAAAACTTGTGTAGGCTGTTTATTCTTGTACACTGTTCCACCTAAGTTCATCATCATACACATGAACCCAGTACCTACTGCATTGAACTTAGCCAAGTTCTTGATACTTCGAACTTGAGCACAACACAATAATAATTGAATAAACGTACCTGGCAACCTTCCTCATCTCATCCCAACCAGGTAAAAACCATGCAACTTGTATCTCAGTGCAGTCTATTTTCTGAGAATGGAAAACATTTTTATATTCCTTTGTAATTTTTCTACTGGTTTTATTACTTTGGTAACTTTGGTGTATTCACTACATATACTTTTAGCCTTAAGGGTGATTAGTATTTTAGCCTTCAAGTGTTGTATGCTTAAAACTTGCTACATGAAATTGCTGTTGTTTCTGTTGCCATATGTTATAGCTTACTGTAATTGGTTCTTACGCTTTGGTTGATGTATCGGCTGCTACAGCCCAAATATTTCTACTTTGTCTTTTTCTGGTGGGTGTCAAGCTGTTAAATAAAATATATATACCAATTATTAATAATAAAAGCTGGTTTCTTCTGTTTTCTTTTCTCTTCAAGTCAAAAACTCCTTTTTCAGCACTTTTTGCGTGGTAGCTGGGAACTTGCAAAACTGATTAACTAAAGTAGATAGGCAATAGAAAGTTGGTTTAATCTTGCACAATGTAACACACGTTGCTTCACTTTAACTTAGGATTTCATTGTAGAGCAAACATTTAAACATTTTATGTATTTACTGTTTTGATAATTTTTTATTTATTTTTTTTTAAATTTAAATGCATCCGATAACACAAGCAACAAGTGCTTGTATATGTTAACAGCAATTATTATTTACATAAATACAGGATGTCCCAAAAGTCCCAAACACCCTCACAACTTTTTAAGGGGTTGAAAGAAAATAGTGAAACTCTGGCAATGTAAGTTTGGTTAAAGGATCTTCCTTTTTTGTACAACTGGCACTACGCCTGCCCACTTGAGGGGGGGGGGGTGTAACTAAGAAATTGTCAATGGAATGGGGGGTAGAGGAATACCTTATTTGAAAGAACTTCATTAGGCGAGTAAAGTGCCGCAACGACAGCTTCGATGCGATGAGCCCATCCAAAATGGCAGCTAGTCAAACATTAGGAATTTCCACTGCATCCCTATGTCTCACTATGGCCAAAGAAGCCGTAAAGGGACGTAGATGGCAGAAAAATGTTTCGTTCAATTTAGTTGGGTTACACCCACGTCTTTTGTGGTTTGAAACTCAGATTGTGGGCCTCAGTATCGCCCCCCCCTTCCCCCCGACCCTTGAAAACCTGTAAAGGTCCTGAAAAATCAGATGTACCTAAGCTTACTCAAAATGAGATGTAACAAGATCATGGTAATACCGTCGCGTCATCTGACACCTTACATTGGTACCTTGTATCATCAGGACGAGACCAGTCTCGCTGAGACTGCAATGTATGACCCCAATTGTGGTTTGAGATTTGATTTCATGTGATGCGCCAATTGCTAGAAAGTAAATGCGAACAGTGCGATGCATTCTTGTGTACCGCATTTCCAGTCAACAGAAAAGTGGAGAGAAGTCGATATCAAGAAGGAAAAGACAAAAATACATTAGTGATGACGAAAATGAACAGCCTAGAGTTGTGTGAAAGTAACAATGTAGGTGTAAGCATGCATGAACGTTTTGCTGACTGATAATAATACTAATTGCAGCCTTTTTGTTGGGGCATGCAAATGGCTAGAGGACAAATGAGACCTAGGATCGTAAGGGTGGCCACACACCAAAATCGACAAAATGTCGTTGCAAGACGAAACGTCGTGAGAGCACCAACTTTAACCACCGCCATACCCATCCTCGGCACAACTGTAGTGCTGCTGACTGGGATCTCATGAATGAAACCATCAGCAGCATCGATTGGAGATCCAGACTTGCTAACTCAACATGTATGCAAGCTTGGGTCATCCTTCGAAACTTCCTAACTGACCTGTGTAATACCCACATTCCTGTCAAGAAAAATAGCCCTAGGAGGGCTAAATCACCTCCTTGGATGGATTACAAGATCATGAGACTTGTCAACCTTAAAGGTAGGCGCTGGAAGACGTACAAGACCTACCCTACACCAGAAAACTGGACGTCATTCACTGAGACCCGCAATCTACTCAATGACAATATCCGCAATGCGAAAGTTTCATTTGAACAACAGCTGGTTTCAAAATGCAAGAGCAACAATAAGCTCCTATACTCTTATCTCCAAAGCAAGAGCAAGAATAAACCTTGTATTCACATTAAGCAAGACAATGGACCTACTGTCACCAACCCACAAGATGTCCAACGAACTGAACCAGTACTTCAGTTCCGTTTTCAATAATGCGGGACCTACACAGTTGCCTGATGTGCTCGTGCAGACTAATGCGCTCTCCGCTATCAACATCAATGAATGCACTGTGCGCCGCCTGTTGCAGGACTGCGACCCCTTTAAATCCCCTGGTCCAGATGGGATTCACTGTGCCATGCTTAGAGCTTGCTCTGCCACTATTGCCACACCGCTTACCATTGTTTTCCAGAAGTCTCTTGATGAAGCAATCGTTCCCGATGACTGGAAAAATGCCAACATTATCCCCATCTTCAAGGCCGGCGACCGCCAAAGTTCAAAAAATTATCGCCCCATCAGCCTGACATCTCAAGTGGTTAAGCTCCTTGAGAAGCTAGTTATAAGTCAACTCTACAACTACTGTGAAACAAACAGCATAATCAGTGGAAGGCAGCACGGTTTCCGTGCCGGGTACTCTTGTCAAAGCAATCTTCTTGAGTTCTTTGGCTACTTGTCAAATGCTGTTGATGACCATATCCCCTGCGACGTTATCCTCCTCGATATACAAAAAGCCTTCGACACTGTTCCCCACAGCCTTCTTCTCAGAAAACTCGAGAACTATGGTATCACCGGCAACCTGCTACAATGGCTTAGAAGTTTTCCCTCAGGCCGCAAACAACGAGTGGTCTATGAAGGACGTGCCTCAGACTGGGCCCCTGTTCTCAGTGGTGTTCCGCAAGGAACAGTTCTGGGCCCCCTGCTTTTCCTACTCTTTATCAACGATCTACCTGACCTTGCTAAATCTCAATGTAGTCTCTTCGTTGATGATGACAAATTGTTCAAGAAAACTCCTCACGCCGAAGATTGTGACATAATCCAAGATGATCTTAATCAAATCAGTAACTGGGCACTGAACAATGGCATGAAGTTCAATGCTAACAAGTGTCAAGTGCTTCATATTGGTCCCAACAACCGCCATACTACCTATTTTCTTGGAATTGAGCAGCTCCCTGAAGACCGCGAGGCCAAATCCCTTGGCGTAACATTTACCTCAAATCTTAAGGTCACCAGGCAATGTGCTATTGCTGCCAGACGCGCTAATATGCTGCTTGGCCGCATCAAGAAGCATTTTTCCTTCAGCACCACCTCCCTTAAAACACTCTACACTTCATACATCAGGCCTCACCTTGAATACTGCATCCAGGTGTGGAGCCCTCAACTTATTAAAGACCAGCAGCTCCTTGAGCGCATTCAGAGGCGCGCTACCAAGCTTGTTCCACGACTGCGTGCACTTCCATACGATGCTAGGCTCAGGGAACTCGGTCTTACAAGCCTTTACGACCGCCGCATCAGAGGTGACTTACTTCACACCTACAAAATTCTGAGTGGGATTGACCGTGCCGAGGCTAAAGGGTTCTTCACCTTGGCCCCCTCCGTTGGCACTCGTGGACACCGCCTCAAGTTGCAACGCACACGTGTCAACACCAATGTCGGGAAGCACTTCTTCTCTTATCGAGTGATTGACCACTGGAACCGGCTTCCTCATGATGTGATTGAAGCCAGATCTGTTAACGGCTGGAAGGCAGCCTATGACAAAACACTTTCTGCCAGGCAGTGAACTCTCTGCTCTTCCAACCATAAAAGCTTGGCTTTGGTTGTGTATTTTGTGTAAGTTTAAGTTTAAGACATCGCATCTGGTGGAGAGACCCCCAACAGACAAAACCAGAAGGAGTTTCGCTTTGTTGTTGTGAGATGCCTAAAGACGTCTCGCGACAACGTCGCTTCCGGTGTGTGGCGCTCAGCTCATTCTATGGTTTTGGAGACGTCTGCAGCATGCTGAGACTGGTTTCGACAAAATGTCCTGTCGTGCGACGTTTTGTCGATTTTGCAGCCACCCTAAGTCATTTCATTGACCACTGGTCTCGTCTCATATGAAACACTTAGTCGTAATGTTTTTAGTCGGCTTTGATTTCGACAAGTTCGGATATTTCTCCTGCCCCCAGCACGCACAAGTACAAATATATATTTATGAATCACTTTATTATCTATCTTGTGATAACTATACTCCTGGTTTTTTTCCAGTCGTAGCCTAAGGAGTCCTTTTTTACACGTTTTTTTTGGATTTTTCAAAATAGTAATGACTGCTAAAAGTCCCCGAATTTTCATCAGGGAAGCACTTGCAAACTCCTACGAAAGTTATAGCTTTCCAAACGAAAATTTCGGTACGAACCCCGCGTACCATAAATTCAACCATCTGGACAGTGCGTGACATCCATTCCAAAAGGACTTGAGCACATCTCTCCTTGTAATAAGATGACGGCCTATGGGAATGAGTAAGCCTGTGAGTGTTCATGCGTCCACTTATAGTAAGGTGCATTACGATGACTTCGTCTAGCCCTACCGCATGCACGATCCCACATGTGTATTACTGAGTGCTCAGTTGCATGGTTGATCATGTGTACGATTGCTGTGATCACATAGATTATAATAACGTTCACAGAAAAATGGGTCAAGGTCACAACAATGCGCTGATTTGTAGCACATAGTCTCTCCATGCAGCATGTTGTGAACCAATTAATACTCTTGCAAAAATCAATCTGTTCGTCAGCCTCAGATCACATACCACTATTGGAATCGATCTATTGTGCAGAACCGCATCTCAACAGCGATGAAAGAGATGTGATTACCACTCCATTTGTAGAAGGACAAGAGCAAGACCTAATATGAACATTGGAAACAACATCGTCCCATGTTAGACAGCATTCCAGCGGTTGACTTTGAGAGTGGCGAGTGACAAAAGGAGTCTTGTGATCTAGAATCGGCGTTTGGCTTCACTCCAGCGTGACCAGGTGAACATCTTAGAAAGTGCTGCTACCAAGCGTGAATGGGGCAAGGTGACCTGATGGTTAGCATGACTGTCTCATGTGCCAGAGGTATCGGGTTCGAGTCCGACCTCAGCCACCCCTGGCATTTTCGGGAAGAGAAGGGCCCTGTAATGTCTCGTGCACATGTCGATTGTGACATGTAAAAGAACCTATGAATTTCCGATGGAATTTACCTAGCAAAATTGTCCTTCTCTCCTTCTGGCACCATGGCTTCGGCTGGAAACGCGTCAAAAGCTAAAGCTTATACCTAGCGTGGAAAAGTGCTAGAGAGTGCTACGTCATTATGAAAAGTGCCGTAAAGTGTTACAATTCTACTAGGCTTAAAACGGCCGACACCTGGAACGGAAATTGCTAGGGTAACATTTCAGGTTTTAACCAGATCAGCAAACCTCCAGCAACTGCTCTTAGACTGATTCTCTCACTCACTGCTCAGCCACCACCACCAAAAAATTAAAATGGCCAAATGATAATTAAAAAAAAACCATTGTACTCAAAATCACGACAACACTACCGAAATAATAATTCAACGAATAAAAATAATTGCACTTACAAAGTTCACAGTAATTTTTCTTTTAAAGTAGTTCAAAGTAGCTTATACTTTCAGAAGCATTTGCAAAATTGTTAAACTAGTTATCCAGAATTAAAACCATAAACATTTTTCACACTTTTGTACATTGAATCTTTTTAGCACAGGCGGACTGGTATTTAAGTCAGGCGATCGCCACCTGGCCTGTGGCATCTGGCAGCCTGACCTAGCTTGTTGCTTACTGAGTACCTGCCTGTTCACTCCGCGGCCTGACCGATAACAAAAAATAGCCTGTGCCATAGCCAGTCCACCCCTGCTTTTTAGCATCTTTTTTTTTTTTTCACATGGTTCAAAGTTGTGCAATCAGAGTTCAAGCTATCTTTAACAAATAAAATTCTAGCAACACATTCTGTAGAAAACATGTTACTGTGTTTAACTTTAACGGTTGAGGCCGTTTCGCAGTAAGCGTTTGAAACTGGTAAGCTTAATGTAGCATGTGCAATGCTGCTTACACAGCCGTACATTTAGTAACCGAGTTGTTTAATTTTGACACTTACACCCAAAACTGTCCACTGAAATGCTAACTTCAGTTGAAAGAATCTCTTCTTCGTAGGGCAAAATGGCATGCAACGCCACACTTTATTTACAGCTACCAACGAAGCATCAGAAAAACTATTTGGAAACCTAGTAAAAACTGTGGAGCCAGTGAGTGATTGTATGTTACCGCTTGTTGTGTTGTGAGGAATTAAAAAAGTAGTAAGTTAAATGTCCAACCTCGAATGGAGGGTCAAGATCCAATTTACTTGGGTTTTTACTCTGGTGTTTAAAGCTCTGGATGAGGGAATCCCGGTTGATGCTATCTTCTTGGACCGTGTTAATGCATTTGACCAAGTTCCACACCTCTCCTTATCCACAAGCTACCTATGTTCGGTATTACTGGTCGTTTTCTTCAATGGATTGAAGGCTGGTTAAGGGATTAGACCCAAGCGGTGGTCATTGAAAGGAACCGATGAGCTGAAGAATGTGTAAGCAGCGGAACTATCCAAGGTTCAGTGTTAGGTCCATTATTGTTCTTGCTTTACTTTAATGATTTCGGTAATGACGTCATGAGTCTTGTGAAAAAATTTGCTGCTGACACGAAGATACAAGCAGTCGCGAATGACCTCCATACCATACAGCAAATTCAGGGGGACTTCGACAAGATGTACAATTAGTATACCACGTGGAAAATGGAAATGCACCCAGAAAAATCTGGGGTCATGCACCTGGGTTTTTGTAATACGGGCAAGCCTTTCATATTGGGTATTAAACCCTTGTCTAAACTATTCCATGTGAAGGACCTAGGGGTTCTTGTGGATGACAAGCTGCAGTTCACTGCACATGTGGCAATAACTGTTGGTAAAGCTAATGCAGTGTCAGCATTCATTGCAAAGATATTTTCATCTAGGCAGAACGGGGTCTTTCTTAAACTTTATCTGGCTTTGGTTCGTACCATCCTTGAATATGCAATCGAACTTTGGAGGCTGTATCAGATTAAGCTTTTTCGAACACGAATGGATTCAACGGCGTTTCACCAAGAAGATTGTTAGTTGTTGGAATCTGTCGTTTGAACAACGGCTGCGTAAACTCAAGATTCCATCTTTGTGCTGCAGGTTCTTGAGAGGTGGGGCTATTACTCTCTTCAAGATTCTTTGTATGGGTTTTGGGGGAGAGTACCTCAAGTCACGATTTACGCTGTCTACTGTTACAGCTACTAGGGGGTCACTCCAAGGAACTGGACCTCTCTTTCCATGCTCATGAGTGGGCAAGACAAACTTTTTTTGTGTGAGTGGTTTCCTTCTGGAACAGTTTACCAGAATTTGTAGTCATGTCATCGAGTCTGAACAATTTTAAGAACAACTTTGACAATCATTTTAAGAGCTGTGAGGAGTTTACACTTTTCTTCTACAACTAGGAGCTGTGCTGATTTCTGAGAGGGGCTTCTTTTCTTGTTCTTGCTTCTTGTCTGTTGTGTGAGGTTATGTAATGCCCATTTGGCGAGAGTTAACCCAGTGGCGTAACTACAGTGAGATGGAGGAGGCACCGAGGCCACGGATTTAGGAGCCCCCTGCACTGGCCTCAGTTTAAAATTGTATTTGTAACCACAAAATATCAGAAAGTTAAGTTATTGTTTTAGTCCGTAAAAGTTGTCTTGTGTGGAAAAAACTTAAATGCTTTTTGTTTTTGTCTGGTAGGGGGGGAAGGGGATGCTCCACTGGCTGCTCGCCTTATGTGGCAAAAACTGCATTTTTTTTAATGGTGGGGCTCACATCTTGTGTAGCAAAAATGACATGAGGGGGGGACTCTATTGGGCTCTTGCCTTTTGTGGTGAAGGGTGGGGGCAGGGCTCTTGCCTTTTGTGGGGGCAACTCCATTTTTTTTTATTAAGGGGGACTGCCACTGCACTACCGCCTCCGGGTCCCAATTTTGAAGTTATGCCTCTGAGTTAACCAGATTAAAGTTAAGTTAAAACACATTACGTTTTAGAGTGCACATCAGTCACACACAATGATGCATAGAGTTAGGATAAGGGAATAACACAGGATTGTTACACGCACAAAATCGAAAACGAACTTGAGAAATAGGGCATCAAAAATGCTGATATATTTTTTTTTAATTGCTAGAAAGTGCCAGATTTTGTAAAGTGCTAAAGGTTCATTTTAATTCGGAATGCCGACAGGCTCATTTTACTTAGCTTGACTTACGAATTTTGAAGAGGATGAATAATGCTTACGCCAATTAGAAAGGCTCAGACTTCTTCTGTGCTGCACATTTTCGGCAGGATTCCTCCATCTTCATCAGGCGATTTTAACACCACAAAATGGCAATTTAGCCTCGAAAGTTGTAAACATGGTCGCACTGCTTCACTCCACCTGGCAGTAGACATAGCACTGGAGGTACGGGTGGACTGTCGCAAATTTCTTCACCTCAAAAACCCTTAATGTGCACCAATTCATTTATGTTGTTTTATTTTTTACAGCTTTAATTCTAATTTTTAAAATCTTATAACTCTACAGTTACTATTTTTGCACTACATCCTATTAATCCTTTACAATGTTTTTTAAGATGAAGGCTTTAGGAAAAGGCAAAATTGTTACTTGCTTTGCTGTAACGTGCTTTACTGTTGCGCAAATGAGCGCGTACTGCTGACAGCCTGGTTCCATTTTCACATCAGCAGTAACTTGTTTTTTTTTTTAAGTACCATATGTAGGTGATCGTGGCATTCCACCTGGTATTCACTAGTCAGGCAGCCGACCACTGTTGTGAAGTCGGACATAGCAAAAGTGTGCAAAAGTGTGGCCATCGCAGAGATCTGTAAGGGGCAGCAGACAAGCTAGGAAGTACCAGGGGAAGGGTCCAGGCAGGAAAAAAGACGACGGATCCGAGGTCGGAGGTTGCTGAAACTATCTCTATATCACCACACTATGTACTGGCTCCACTTTCCCCATGACAAGGAGTTTATCACAGACCGATAGCCCTCATGGCAATCGGAGTCAAAATGCTGGAAAAGTTGTTACTAGAAAATTCGCCGGGCATGCCACCGAGGGGTAGCAGGGTCCTATCCTATTCTCACTACATCACGCAAACCATCTTCGCCACTTTGCTTCATACACCTTGGCAGTCGATTTCCAGTGTCATTGGAGAAAGCGGGCAGCCATGGAAATGACAAACCTGCGTCCTTTAGGATATGCTTCAGCTGCCAATAGGATGGAGAGCTGAAGATTAAGAATGGTTGGAGTTGGTGAAGCGTGTGGTTCCAATGTTGGTTGAGCTGGTTCAGTTCAAAGGGGAGCAGGATTGAGTCTTCCTTCTTCAAATCCAGCAGGTCAAGGAACCAGGGCGCCATTTGCATCCTTATAAAGTAACCCTGGGATAACCGGATTTTGTACAGCACCTTCTGAAGGATGGAGAATGGGGAAGGCGTAAGCAAACATCCCTTCCATGAGGGTGTCAGGACAAGTGGTCGACAGCCAACTGGTCGACATGGACATGTGATCGACAGGACATGTGATCGACAGGACAAATGATTGACAGGACAAGTGATCGATGACCAAATGATCAACAGGACATGTGATCGACAGCCAATTGATCGACAGCCAATTGATCGACAAGAAATTAAAAAAAAATTATATGTTCAGTAACGGGAAGGAAATGAAGGACGGAAGGAAAAGGGCACGACTGCCTTACCACCAAGGTTAGACCCAGGATGGCATCGCCAGTCATGTAAGCATCGCCAGTCATGTATGGCATCGAAAAGGCAGGTACACTACACGCAAAAAACTGCAAAATATGGTCACTAAGACTGGCGTCAATATTACACGAAAAGGAATAGTCGAAAGTCAATAAAACATAAAACAATAAAGGCATTAAAATTAAGAAGATTAAAAAAAAAATTATATAAATAATTTAGAACACCATCTGTACGACCATCAAAACACCGTTGCAGCCATAAAAAAAAGTTAGAAAGATCACACGTAAGTAGGTTATGTTTAAAAGATCCAAGTTGGAAGCGCATACAGCCTCGTTTGAAAGGCTGTTCTATGGTTTAACAGACAAATGCTTTAAGGGTTAAAAAGGTTTAGGTTAAAAAAGATTTAATTCCTGGCAAATGCTTTCTTCCCCCCCCCCCCCCCTGATAAAAATGTAAACGAGTATTTTTAATAAAAATCTCAATTAACATGGCGATCAGGTAATCTTAATTGTATCCATTGCATACATTCCTGAACTGAACACAATTCCAATACTTCGATTCTTCCCTGATCTGCTCATTCACGAAAATAAATTCCGTATCTGTCAGTAGGTCGCCACCATGTACAGTTCTGGTAAAAAAAAAAGCCTTCGTTACACGGAAGAGATTGCAGGATTAATATTTACACCATGGCAGTGACATCACGCTAACTCAACGCCATGCTAAATTTCCGTAGGTTAAATCCTGTAAACCGTGAGCGGAAGTGTGCGTCATCGCAAAAAGTGTGGGTTGTCAAGTTACGCCACACTTTTGCCGATAACCCACACTTTTGACACTTCAGGATCACGCGACCAGGAAACCACACACCAACAACCAAATACAGCGTCTAAAAACGTAACGCAAGAAAAACGTACAAAAGGAATTACGGTACTTAACTTGCCAGGATGTCCCGAATGAAATCTTATACCTGCTAACTCTCACATGTCTGGTCCATCGCTAAGTTTATTGACTCTGTCTACTCCTCCGCCACCTCCACAAACTAAAATGGAATGACCTTCATTCATACCGATACACCTATTAGTCTATCACCATAATTTTGAAACAATTCTCAAACTACAAACGCAGAAAATAAATTACTTGCCTATCTCGAATGTCCAGCAATGTCATTTTATCCCTGCTGCCTCACATATCGAATTATTTGCTCCCAACAGCATCCATAAACACGAGCGAGCTTCCAGCGTGAAACCTTGCCACTGACGTGCGTAACTCTCCCCCCCCCCCCCTCCACAAAGTTGAGCTAACGGACTCGTCCGTCTATCACACACTTCCCCCTCCACAAACTAAAATGGGATGATCTTCATTCATATCGCGATACTGATTGACAGGGAATTTGTTAAGGAATAAGTGGTGCTCCAAAGAGTAAAACAGGCATGTTTCTGTGGCCATAGGGAAGACAGAAATGGAAGGAGGGTGGGGGTGGAGGGTCGGAAATCGGAATACATTTTTGCGCTCAAGTTTCTCAGGAAGTTTACATTTAAAATTTGTCTAATTTACTTTAGAAGGCTTCGATTAGACTGAATGTACCATTCAGTGTCATCATAGGAAGTGATTTGGACATATATGCTATTCCAATCCTAATGTTTTCAGTGCTAATATTTTAATTGGGTTAGAGGCATTCAGAATTTCGGAAAACAACCAGTGACATTCGACATGCATGTATTTGTTTCATTGTAATTTTATTTTTTGAAATAATTTTTTGTAAACGAAGAACGAGTTTGAACTTTGAGGAATGAAGTTACAACGGCTGGTGTTCTACTGCTCCAAGACGTTGACTGATCCAAACGAGCAGGCTGGTGCCCCACTTGGAGCAGCAGTTACTATGTTAAAAAACGCCATGCTGATTGATCACAGTTTTCTTGAAGCAATTTTCACAAAACATAAACACGTTTTAATTAAATACGAGTTAGCTTGAAGTCCCAATCGTGGTATAAATTATTTATTGATGAGAATATCACGGTTATCGATTTTTAAACCACGGCTGCGATGATCTGCCTGGCTCAACTATGGATATCTGTCTATGGGCTCCGACCCTCGACATATTTGTACAGTCTCACCGGGCAGATCATTGCGGCAGTGGGTTCAAAATCGATAACCCCGAGATTCTCACCAATAACTATTATACATGACTCATTGGGTTTCTACTCTGAACAAAAATGTTGACATCTCTAAAACTACAGGACAGAATTGAATGAAACAAAAACTGGGTTGCTTATTGTGATACAGATATCATTACGTTTATCTCGCTCGGCCAATTATTTTCAGTCAGTTAACGTAATATTTCATAAGGTTGGAAATATAGTAAACAATCTAATAAGCAGTTCAATCTTCGTTTCATGAAAATCTGTCCAGTAGTTTTAGAGATATCTGAATTTCTCCATGGTCGTCATTACAACCCTCGATATAACGAAAAAGGGCGGTTTTTTTTTTACCTGAACTGTACAACATTTGTAATGCTATTCTGGCTTGGCCGAGCGAGGTTTATCGTGAATGGACTCGACCATTGCCATTTTTTTCTCCGTGTTGGCCCCAAAACAACCAATTTATACTATTTTGTTTGAGTATATTTAAAGTTGTAATTTAAATAAGTTGTGTTGCCGCCGGGGCAAAGCCACAACTCCTTGTGGGTAGCACGCAGAAGTGCTGGCGAGTAATTGGAGAGTTATCATTATTTCCTAGGGGAAGCTGGGTACAGTTAGGGACAAGTCGATATTTATGAAAGGAGGCAGGAGGTTGCTAACAAATTTTGTAATCTATAAATTTGTACTGCACCACCATCGCATAGCATGTCAGTAATGCATTCGATAAAAAGACCTTAACCACACTTTAAATAAAATTAAAATTACATAATTTTTTTTACATTGTGGAATTTTTCAATACAAAATATTCGATCACTGATCTTGTCTATCAGTTGGCTGTCGATCACATGTCCTGTTAATCCTTTGGACGTCGATCACATGTCCTGTCGATCATTTGTCCTGTCGATCACATGTCCATGTCGATCAGTTGGTTGTCAATCACATGGTGTAGACAGGTTGTCTGTCACAGATGGGAGCCAATCACTTGTCCATGAACCCTCCCCTCCCCCCATGAGATGCTGAGGCTGTCCGTTGCTCATGCCTGAGGGTCCGGGAATGGAGAGATGGAACTCTTGCCTGTTTGAACGGGTTGCAAATAGGTCCACCCAGTGTGTTCCCCAACTTTGAAAGATCATCTGGCTAATCTGGGGGGCATAACAATCATTCCATTGTGGTGACTTGTCCGAACGTGCGAGTTCGTCGGCCAGGACATTCAATTTCCCTGCAACATGGCTGGGTAGTAGCATTACGCGAAACTCAAGACACAGGCTGAACAACATACTGTACCTTCCTAAAGCACCGAACAGAACGAACCAAACGCACCACTGTTGGTGACAGTTCAACTCATTCCCTACTATAGCCGTGTTAATGTGGCTTGCTTATGTCAACATTCGTCAGCGATGACTGTGTTTCCGGGACCTCACGCATGATCAAAAGCTCCAACGCTCGCCAACACCCGCAACCACCTCCCCGAGATGGTTTGCAATTTGGCATTGCTCGCGCCTGGTTACATTCATTAGCCTGGCCTGTTCCACTCAATTAGTAACGTCTAGTCGTGTTAAGGTATGAAGTAGCGAGTGCTCTGTTGAGCTTGTTGATTTTGCTGAGCTGTGACTGCAGTTTAGGAAGGTACTAAACTGTTGATGCAACGTTACTGCGCACACGCGACTTTAAGTTTGGAGCCAAACTGTCTCTAACAGTGTTGCGTTTTGTTTGCTCTGTTCGGTCGTTTAGGAAGGTTCCTCCTCCATTACGGTTCAATTACGTTGCGAGAGTGGGTTCTCCACTCCGAGTATACGTATACGACATTGCAGTTGTAATGTCCTACGTGACTGCCACTACTCTTCCATGTGGAAATGTTGAACTAGGCCCTCATAGCGCACACAACAGCTCTCAGTTCTAAGAGTCGATGTGTTAACTCCTTTCTTCTTCCGGCCAGGTACCAGAAGCCATGTGGCCACGCAAATGAGCACCCCAGCCTGAGATCGAAGCATCTTTGAAGAGAAGAAGATCTGACGTGGGGGAACTGGCACACCTATGCAGCATAAATAAGAGCCGTTATGACATACAGGCAGGGAAATTTGCCAACCTACTTTCCGAATTTGTCTTAAAATCGGAATACTTTTTTTGTTGCATTATTTGACACCCCCTCGTCCCCGTTTTCCGGCTGCAAATCTTTAATATGGAAATAAGAAAAAATTGGCCCCTTGCAGGTGAAAACGTAAATTTGCCAGCCTCTATGAAGGCAGGCTGAGATTTGTCCTTTTGTTAAGGAAAAATACTATACCCGTGAATTTTTTATATTTATGCTCTCTGTGCCTTGAGAATGAAAGTCGCGCCGATCCACCCGGCTCCACAACCCACTGTGCACGAGTAGCCCTCCTTTACTTAAGAGCTTGCTCGAAGGCAAATGCATCTATAAGTTCTCTCCTGATCTGTCAGGAGGTTGACTCGAGAGGGGAGGTAGGGCGGGTCTGTATAGTATTTTTCTTTAGCAAAAGAAACAAATTTCTGCTGGCCTTCATGGGAGCTGGCAAATCTACGTTTCTTGTTGCTGGAATGGTTTGGAGTCTTCACATGGATGGACATCGTCCTGAAGAAGGTTCATGTGGTTGAACAAAAAAGGTTATGGAAATTGAGCACAGTTTGTTGCGACCAAAAATGACCAAATTTTGAAGTTTGTTGAGATGGATCAAATGAAATGGAATGGTTTCGTCCCCGGTTGTAAAGAGTGGAAAAGATATCATTTATTGATTTTGAGATCTTTGGTGAATACCATAGGTGTGGCGTTTGGCCCGAAGTCTGTATTTGGTGCATGGAAGATTTAAAGTGCGGTTTGATGTGTAGGGTACGCTCATCATATTAGGTTGAGTTAGATGATTATTATCAAACTGCCATACGTTAACGCCGTAAAAATGTTCGGAGGGCAGGTGTGGGGTCATGGCGTACCATGCAGCGACAAATTGATTGTCTCTTGTTTCTTCCTCAAGGTTAAGTTCTGGGGGGGGGTTGAACTCGTAGTGGGTCAATTGGAAGGTCCCCAAAAGGGAATACTGATGGTATGAGCTCTTTTGTGGGCTTTAACAAGTCATATGGTGGGTGGCGAATTCAAGGATCACAGAGCCCAGATTGACGCCACAATGGATGCTCAAAGCATAGTTCCCCACAGTAAGATGGTTTTGGGTTAGTTGTAAACTCAATCTTTTCTACATTCCAGGCTACGCCTGTTTCTCTGCTGGGGAATTTAGCTTGAAGTGATTCTCTTAATTTGTCCTTGGCGGTGGAAAATAGGAGCCTCCTAGGAGCTTCCGATAAGGGATGCATGCATTGATTGCAATGGATTGTTGCTTAGCAAATTCCATTTCGAGCTTAGCGTAGTTGGAGATCAAAGTTTGGAAGTCGGGTGGAGAAAGGTGGGGATCTTTCATTATAATCGAAGGTGAGAAGTGGGGTAGAACGCTACGTTCGTAGTTGTTGGTGATTTCATCTTCGTCCAGTCAGTATAATTGCAGAGGTGGAATTTGGGCTTCCTCGGCTTGAGGGGAGGGTGGTGGGGATGCTTGAGGCGAAAGAGGTGCATCGGGTACGATCTTGCAGTTTTCTTTTGGTGGTTGCAGAGCATAACCAGGAAGAATTGCTGCGGAAGAGTCGATTTGAGCTGCCGACTCATCCTTTTGAGTTTCAAGGTTGATGGTGGAAGATGTTCAGTCTTGCGCTCTTGGTGCTGATTGAAGTGGTTTACTTTCATTTAGCTGTGTAGAGGCGGAAGTAGCTTGATTCCAGTTAGACGGACGTCGAAATTTCGAATGGGTTGATGCCACAGGTAGCGTGTGATGCACTACTGTGGGGTTTGAGACTGTAACCTCTGGGGCAATGGATTGTTCGTTCAGTTCCTGTAATGTTGGCATAGATAATTCTGGTAGCTTTCTTGGCCATTGGTGACTCAAATTCTGACGATGATGTGATCGTTGAACTTGGGAGGAATTCCTTTGGTGACGACCCTCTGTTTTGTAAGGAGAGCTCAAAGGAGAAATATGACGAGGTGGGGTTTGGTCGCAGCTAAACTGCCGCTAAACTGCACCCAGGCATGGATGGGATTGAACGAAGTGCACACAGCCGATGTCAGAGCTTCCACGTGCGTAATGGCAGCCATTTTGGAATTGGGACACGGTACAAGTGGTTGCCTCTCACCTGACATTTGACTCATCAGCATGACAAGACTTCATTTCAGACACTTAACCACCTATTAAAATTCCTATTGTGGTACTTGTAAAGTTCATACTAGTGATCTCATTTAGTGAGCCCGAAGAGCTTGGACCTACTCCAAACGGGTTGTTTAATTTAAACTGGGGTCTTTCGTCAAAAAAATCATATTGGGGTCAACCTCGAACTCTGTGGTCAATAGAACTGCAATAGGACTCTTACGAGGCCGAACAGAAGGAGCTAACATCTACTGCATGGCGGTCATGGTGTCGTTGGAATGTAACTTTAACTTCCAAACGTCCTACTGTTGTAATGTATACAGGACACTGTTCAGCACAACGATTCTGCGCTTCCAGGTACGAGCCCTTCTTCGGTGGCAGTAGTAGTCCGACTTCTGTTCCATTTTTCAGGGCTTTGGTTCCCGCTGCTTGACAAAGGACGCTACCCTTGTCTACTCGACCCCACTTTTACACCTTCCGCATGAAACACATACTTTTCTTCAGACACATCTATTTAATGACAAGTGCTGATATGATTTATTAAATCAGTCTTAATAAACACATCAAACACGTGAGAAACCATCAAAACGTATTACATGTTTATGTTTGAAAATATTGTGTTACTGATTCAGTAAGTTTGTTCTTAATCTTCTTTTCGTGGCCGAGATTTGCTCTGTATATAAATTTAACACTACAACGAGGGCATTCATACAAAACAATCGACTTAGCAGCTTCAGTGTGAATTGGAATCGGAGGCTGAATTTCAATTGTGGGGGGGGGGGGTCTTCGTCAACAAAATCACATTGGGGTCAACCTCTAACACTGCTGAAGTTAAATAGGAATCCAACGAGGCCAAACGTTGTCATTGGGACTGTTTTCGGTCCGTCTTACGCCACGTTTTTTCGATACCTGTCATCTTAAGACTTGAGTGTGTTGAAGGCAAACGTTGAACAGGTAAATGCTGAAATCACATGTCCAACATCTAATGCATGTTTGCCACCGGGGTTTTTCTTATGCGTGCACACTAGTAACTCAGCCAGAACATTTTCAAAAGGTTTTTACATTGGATATTTTATAGACTAGAGCAAGGCACACGAGTGTCTCAGTCTGTGACCAAACGAAACTTCTGGGAGGGCAGTGTCAATGCCTGCTCGGATGTGAGCAGGGATGCCACCTAGTGGGCAGCTACGGAAGCTTAAAGCTTACAACTTTGGACATAGAGCATTAAGCAAACGATTTAAGCAAATAACTAAGGAAAAGTTTTTTTTTAAGGCTATGCAGGTACCAATACTGGTACCGAGACTGGTTGCAAGTACCACTGGTATCGGTTTCGGACCGGCACCGGGTTAACAAGTAGGCTACTGGCCCCAATGGCAGAATCAGTGCAACGTGCGTCACAGACAAAAATGCCTTCTATGCAGACAAACAACACAGCTTATTACAATTATGAAATGCAAACTTTTTAACAAACGTTCTATTCAGTTTGGACGGTTGTTTGGCTGTAGTTATCGAGTTTGTCTGTATAACTAGTAACTTTTCCAGTAAAATTTCCTTTACCATATTATTTCTTTACTACGTACAATCGTACATCTTTTAGTTTAGAGCATGTTTCGTGGTCGAGATAGGGCCGTTTCTCTCCTACCGCTCCCTGCTTCTCGCTCTGTCTATCGTGTGCGTGATGCATTCCCCCTATCTATCGGATGGCTGCACCGCATGATTTCATCGTGAGCAACAACGAGGAACGTGGGCAAAGTTGTGTGTCTGCATACGGTGGGAAATAATTTTGTTTTAATGCTTTTTAAAAATAAAACAAAAATCTGTGGAATAGCAGTGAAATCCAAATCAGAAACGTTTTGTATTTTTTTTAGACTGTGAACCAAAACGAGCAAGGATAGCAAATGCCCCATTTTAATGATGGTACCTTGGTACCATCAGCTTTATGTGTTAAGTTGGCCTCCTGAAGTACATAATGCCGATGCTGATGCCAAGCCGATGCTGATGCCAAGCTGGTGCCGGTGCCAATGTCAAATGATAACTTAACAAAGAATACAAAACGTGTTGATACGTCAGTAATTTAATAGTGCAACAAACGTGACACTTTTACAAAGGAATTGTTTCCTAACACTTTATAGCGCAACGAAATTAAAACCTAGCAGATTATTTATTTAAAAGTTGCTTTTATTTTTAGTAGCATTGGGAACAATAAGCCATATTATTAATGTACGAAATGCTGATTCTGGAAAAAAACAAGCTGATGCCGGTACCCCGGTGGAAGAATTTTCTTCAACTGTTTGCGACACGTAATTTGGTGCCCACAAATCGTCTGCAAGAACTCACCCCATCAAACTCTCACAATATGAAAATCGGCCATTTTTTTTTTTTTTGGGGGGGGGGGGGGGGGGGGGGGGGATTTGCTTTAGATGTTTATGTGCCTCAGAGTCCTAGGCCAACTTAACAAAAAAAATAAAAAATTCCTAAAATAAAAGTACATTTTTATTTAGGCTAAGCCTATTTATTATTTTACAACTTTTTATTTTGGAATTTTGGCTTTTGGTGTTGCATTGTATTGATTTTGATGCCTGTAGACCTACAGTATAGTACTGTACTAATAAACATTTTCTGTGGTAAACAGCTACCACGAAATTCTTTATTCATGTTGCTTACTAATTTCAAGTACTGGCATGACATCAATTACCGATTTAACATTTTTAGGGTATGTAACACCGTACATATTTTTCCGCATATTTTGTTGTTCACAGTATCGGCAAATGACCAATAGTATCAGTACTGGGATCGGAACCAGGAAAACGGGCACAGGTATCGAACCGGTATCGGAAATAATGGCACTGGCACAGCCTTAGTATTTTTCGATGAAAGTAAAAAATAAAAAGCATACTCAATAATATACAAATTCATAACTATATTACAACTGTAACGATAATTATTTGTTATATATTATTTATAATACATTAGATTCTTAAGTTAATAGAACATCCTCGATAAATCAAAGTAATGTACAAAAGTAATGTATACAACGTTAGCTAATAAAGGTAGAATTATTTATACAATATTACATTTGTACATTTATTCTTACCAATTTAACTAATACTGCTTAATTATCCATAACTGAAGCAACATAAACTGGAAGGTTCACATTTGTGTGTTGGCCAGGAGGTCGTGATTTTGAATGTTTTTTCATGCCTATGTTCGGCTTATTTTCAGCATTCTTAATACTTCTAGATCGTTTTCTCTTATTGGAAGGGGCTAAGCTAAGTTTACCGAGTGGTGTAGGAACATCAGCAGCAGGTGAAGAAATCGGACGGTTTCCACGGACAGCCTGTAAAGACGGTAAAATAGACGACAGTTTCTTTTCCATCACATCAAATTCTTTGTCCGTAGTCAAACGTTCAGTTTCAGCTATTAACGCTTGTAGCTGTGTGACTATTTGAGACCGCCGTAAAGCTGGAGATTTCGAGTGACAAACTTTAATTACCTTATTGGGAAGAGTAATTATTTCATTTTTGTCAGTTATGAAACCTATGATGACGTCATTTTCAGCAAATTGGTGATTTTGTTCTACCATCTGACACACCACTGTTCCATCTTCCGATTCGTAAAACATAGGTGGATGTTCATCTACTGTTTTCGTTTTCGTAATTTTCTTACGGACATTGTGCACATCTTTGGTAGTAGCATAAGCCAAACGTCTTGTTGGACTAAGTTCTCGTTTCACATTTTCCAAAACTTGCTTAATACTAAGTCCTTGTTCTAGTTGCTCTGCAATTCGATCTTTTTCAGATTTTGACAAGCGGAGGGAGCAAACATCCATTGCATGGCCGTCATGGCGGCGCTGGAATGTCACTTTAATTTCCAAACATCCTCCGTGCTTTACTGTTTCTGTTCTAATGTATGCGGGACACTGTTTACCAACCTTAATAGAGCCATTCTGTTTAGCACGACGTTTCTGCGCTTTTGAGGTACGAGAACCACTTCGGTGGCAGTAATACAGTCGGATTTCTGTTCCATTTTCCAGTGTTCTGGTTCCCCGCTGTTTGACAAAGGATGCTACCGTTGTTTCCTCGATGTCACTCTTCCACCTTAGAAATTCCTCTTCCGAATAAAACACATACTTTTCTTCAGACACATCTATTTGATGACAAGTGCTGATATGCTTTATCAAATCGGCTTTAAGGAGAAACACATCAGAACATTGCGAACATTTTACACGTTTATGCTTATAATTATCAGGTAACTGATTCAGTAAGTAAGTTCGATCTTTATCTTCCGGATGTTTCTTCTTTCCGTGGCGTAGGAGATTTGCTCTGTGTATAAATTTTACGCTACAATGAGGGCATTCATACAAATCATCAGACTTAGTAGCTTCAGTGTGAATTGGATTTTCCTCTGGTGATATATGTATATGAACTTCTTTTGTAGTTTGAGGAATTTGTGCTGGGGAAGGATCATGAATCTGCTCTGGAAGACTCCCTGGTATTTCTTCCGGTGGAGTTGGCAGAATTTGTTCCAGTGGAGATAGGTGTTGTTGAATTTGCTGTGAAGGTGACGGCTGTAGTTGAATATGCAGTGGTAACAACGACTGTGGATCAACTTGTTGTGGTAACAACGACTGTGGATCAACTTGTTGTGGTAACGACGACTGTGGCTCAACTTGCAGTGGTGAAGAGGACTGTGGTAAATGGGGCTGTATTTGACGTGATGACAAAGTATCTGGCTTAATATGTAGAGGAAGGAATGTTTGTGGTGGACACGATTGTGGTTGGATTTCCTGTTGTAAACATTGCTGTTGCATCTGAAACAGAAAAATGTATTACATCATTTGCAATGCATGTTAGTGATTGGTTTGGTCAGGTTTTTTTTACTTTTTACTCGAACACTCACGGTAGCCTACAATAGCACTGTGTGCTTGTATCCTTAATTACTGTTTCTAACGGGTGAACACCATAGAGCAAATATTTCAATGGATGTGTGTTTCAGTGTTAAGTTTAGGAATATGCTACACAGACAGAAGTAAAACGTGTAACCTTACCACTGAAATATTAATCTTTTCACACAGATACAGTAATAAATGCGAAACAGCATTCAAACTGACACTGTTGTGACTTTTGAATTCCACTGGTTTTCGTTCTTTTAATGAAAACCAATGCGATGCCAACACATATGATCCCACAGGCAGGACCTTCTGTCACAGTTTGTAATAATTTTTGTGTGGGAAAAAATTGTATACAGCCAATATGTATTATTATTATTATTATGGTTACTTACTCGCACTCATTGGTTTTTACTAAATAACTACTCATTGCTATACTGATTTGTCTCTACCACTAATGGCTAGATTTTGTCGAGACTAACACAATGGAGTACTGGAATATCAAAATAGATAAAATTTGGTCAAAAAATGGTGGAAATTTGAGAGAATTAGTTTACAGCCTTTCACTGTCCGCAATGTATCACTGTGCCCGATTCTGCTATGGGGCATTTGATGTGCATTTCTGTAAGTGGTTTAGCCAGTAGGGAAACTAAATACAGAGAGAATGCTATTTCTGCTACCTTTTGGACTTAGAGACTGCCTAAAGTGGAGAACTGAACTCTCGACGTTAGTAAGCAACGGCTGAAACCCTACTTCTTATAAAAAGCCAAAACAAACACATACAAGCGAAACCTTTTCCAACTGCCAATGGTGACAGGCTGGGCGCAGCGCTTTCTCTAAATGAATGACAGGTAAAGCAAACTTTTTCATTAGGCCTACTTGGTTTTTCAAGAGCCTACGCTATATTGCAGGCTCCAACCTGGGGGGGGGGGGGGGGCGCGGAGACGACAGGCTCCAGCATGGAATGATACGAGTAGCAAAAGATCTGGGGGAAATGAAAGCAATCTGCAGTTTCTTCTTGATAACACAAATCTATACTTCACCACCAGTACGACAAATTAGTGCCCTCTAAAACATCGAAAGTTTACTTGAATTTTCGGAAAATTGTCTGTTCTCCTTCTTCGGAACCTACATGATGTTGAAGTAGCCACTGTTATCGCCGGAAATGAGTATTTTCCATTCTTTATGGAAGTTGTATTTTAGCTCACATGTTCACTTGTGTCCATACAGCTAACTTATTAACCCAGACACAGTGACACAAGCCAGTGGGCTCGCCACTACAGTGAAAAACATCAAAATACCAGGGCCTACTGGTTGATTTTGATTTCTGTTGCCTTAATGAAAATATCCATTACCTGAGCTTTTAGCATTCTCCTTTTGCTTTGTAGTGTGGTCTAGAGATTAGAGTTCTAGGAGCCCTGCCAGCCTCTGCGACCCACTACGTAACTGTTCTGCTCAGCCTCAGTCTCTATAAAGCGCCGTTGAAAACCGACGCGTCATCTTTTATTCCCCTGTAACGCCCAGGTGGCGACAAAGAGGAGGGTGGGAAGAAGGTAATGTATATTTTCATTAAGGCAACAGAAACCAAAATCAACCAGGTGATCCTGGTATTTTGTTGTTTCTATATGCCGATTATAATATCCATTACCTGAGCTTAGCATTCCACAGACCTCGTCAAAGGTGGTGAGGGCTACCTTGAGAGGCCCCCTAGGATTGCGAGCTGGCTCCCCTAAAGTTAAAACTTTGCAAACAATCGAGTAGATGACCAGTTGTACTAGATGAGGACAAGGAGATCTTCCATCCCTTGAAATTTCAGTCATAACGTGAGTGAGTCACGTGAGTCACGAACGAGACGAGATGACGATGATCGCCGTGATCTGAAGACGAGCTGTCCTCGATAAGCCGTCTGATTCTTGGTCTCAATCGTTTGAAACTTTATTCATGACGTGAGTGTAAGTTACAAACGGGACGAGATGACGACAGACGTCTTGACTTTAAATTTGTGCGTGAGTACGTAGTGGATCATGGACGAGGCAAGCTGTCGTAGACAGGGCCCCCACATCAAAGTTAGGGGTCCGGGACTAACTAAAACAGTGGGCACCACATCCCCCGACTGAAATCGTAAAAAAGTTACACCCTCTTATAATATTCGTCGTCCACAATAATTGTGCTTAACGGGTTGGTTTATTCATTAATGCGTGCTGCTTACGTTTGAAGGCTTCCCTTCCTGACAAGCTGACAAGTTTGCACTACAGTGATCCTGCTCCGTTCTCGTTGCCATTGGATTGGAGTTGTTGTTTGTTGGAAGTAAAAAAAAATTCACAATGCGCACAAACCGAGTCATCATGTTATTACAGTCATCATGACTTACTATCGAAAAAAAAAAATTAGGCTGTGTACGGGCCCCTTGTGTTACCGGGCCTGGGTACAGCGGGTCCACTTGACCCCCCCCCCCCCCTGTTGTGGGGGCCCTGGTCGTAGACAAGCCGTCTGATTCTTGGCTTCTTGAAATATCAGTCATAACGTGAGTGTGAGTTCCAAATGAGACGAGGTGATGACGGCCATCTTGACTTTCAGCTTAATGCATGAGTCGAGGGTCATGGTAGATGGATTGTTTGGGACAAGTTGTTTGATTTTTGGCTAGGTTTGCTTGCTTGCTTGTTTGCTTACTTAGTTGCTTGCTTGCTTGTTTGGTTGCTCGCATGATTGCTTGATTGTTACCTTGTTTGTTTGTTTGTCTGTTTTCTTGCTTGCTTGCTTGCGTGTGTGCTTGTTTGCTTGCTTGTATGCTTGTTTGCATGTTTGCTTGCTTGTTTGCATGCTTGCTTGCTTGCTTGCTTGCTTGCTTGTTTGGTTGTTTGTTCTCTTGCTTGCATGTTTATGTTTCCTTGTTTGTTTGCTTGTGAAGACTTTGGACGTTGTGTGAATGTTAGTCACGTGTTAGACAAGGTGCAGAATCGTGATGTTAGCCTGATTAGAGTGTTCCGGGTGAGACCAGCTGCTTGAGACAAGCTGTCTAAGTTGAAACTTTAAAGGCCGAGACAATGTACTTGTCTTGGCGTGGCTTGACTTGACTTGACTTGACTTGGCTTGACTTGGCTTGATATGGCTGTTTGTCTTGAGCGGAGAGATCAGACTTGAAGGAAACTTTTTGTTTTTCTCCTTCATTTGTGATCTTTATTCTTTCCTTGTTGATAAGAACAGGATTGTGAGTGGGTGATGGAAAGAGGCTCGAGGACTTAATGTCAGGAGTCACGGGCTAGCCGTGCTTGAAGAGGGCGAAGCGGCTAGCCGGAGGTCAAGTGCGTAGGTAAAGCCGTTCCCTAGGCAAAGGCGTAAGGGATCGGTGGCTTCGAAGCGTTATGACCTGGTGCGGTGTGAAGTTGAGTAAAAGTTGTCGACGGCCCAAGGGAGGTACATCCGTGGCAGCGTACGATCCGATAGTAGAGATTGTTGAGGTCAGATGTGAAGCAGCAGAAAAGACAAAGAAGCGGTCGACGTCTTGAGCAGATTGTTGTAGATGCTTGGCGGGCGAAGGCGAAGCGGTGGGAGCGGAAGCCATGCCGTAGTCAGGAAAACCAGAGGCGGAAGCTTTGCAAGCGAAGGCGTTGCCGTTTTAGGCAAAGCAATCGTTGAGTTACTTCATTTGTTTGAAGACAGGCTGGGTGGAAGGCGTAGGTGTAGGCATCGGCGAAGGCGTAGCCGTTGGTAACAGTTGAGGAGGCCGTAGTCTAGGATGGCGGAATGCGGGAGCATTTGCGAGATGGACCCAGTGAGTCGAGCAAACGTTTTGCTCCAAGATTCGTGGAAAAGTTGTGGTAAAAATGGATGAGTTGAAAACAGACGAAGATGGAATCGATTTGCCTTTGTAGTTGAATTTCATGATGGCTTGATCCATGACAGCGTGGACGACGTGTTTTGAAGACAGCGGCATCGTATGGTGAGAACTTCAGGAAGAGTGCGAAGAAGCCGAAGAGGGGTCCAAAGGAGCATCAATGATCAGGTAGAGCAGTGACTTCTCGTTGAGGTGGAGGCGAAGCTCGAGGCTTTTTCCGAACGGGAACGTGGAGGCTGGTCGAAAGGAAGAGGTGATACAGGAGGAGAGAGCAGTTTGGGCGAAGCTCGAAAATCCGGCAAAGGCGGGGACGAAGGCGGAGGCGAAGGCGAAGCGTCCACAAAGATGTTTGGGTCCGGGGCCCAGAGCTTGCTGGCGAAGGCGTAGGCGCTTTGGGCGAAGGGTGCTTTCCTGAAATGCGTGATCTTGCCATGGAGAACACCGGGGGTTGAGCCGAGGGCGAAGAGGGCAAGGTGGGAGGCAACGGTGGTGAAGGCGAAGCAAGGTAGAAGGTGCAGGCAAAGGCGAAGCTCTTCAGGGGCAAAGGCAAAGCTCTTCAGGGGCAAAGGCGAAGCTCTTCAGGGGTAAAGGCGAAGCTCTTCAGGGGCGAAGGCGAAGCTGCGGAGACAGAGAAGCGAAGCGACCGTCACGGTCGGCTGGAGGAAAAAAAGATGGCAAGCTGGTCTCTCCTTATGCTTTTATAAGAGGGGTTGCGCATGTGCAGACCGGTTTACGCAGCTGGCCATCTAGCGACGACTTTTCCTCCAGAGAAGCACCCCTCAGGAAGGAAAGCAAAAACACAGGTGATCTGTTTCCGAAGGGCAACTAGGAAAATTATTTGCATTGAAGTTGAACAAAGAAGTACAGAATTTTCTGCGATTAATCAGTTTTTCGTAATTATGCTTATTAAATAGAACGGAAAGCCAAATGGGCTCGAGAAGAGCTAAATAAAAACGGATGCAAACCTATTTACATTGCCTTTTGGACTTAAATGACAGGCTGCCTGAGCAGGGAGTTGAACCCATGACCTTTGAAACCAAAGACCGAGGTCCTACTGCTGAGCCAGACTGACATGGCCAAAACGAACCGCCCACAGGCAGTATTTAACACGCACACATATACATATAAACATACACTTATAAGTATATGTGCAGTAAATCTGCAGATCATCATATTGCCTTCACAAAAACTCTAGACTTTTATGCAGCGCTTAATTTTAGGTTGCAGATTTACAGAATTTAAAAAAGAATCTACAGATTGTCTGAAAAAGTACCAAAAACTAGATTATCTGCAGAAATATTTAGCAGGGCTAACAGTTTTAAGGGTTTTCATATTAACCATTCGAGTGCCATGAACGTACTACGGCGTCCTCATCAAATACTACTTACTTCCCATTCCCCCTCCATAAAATGCTGGAGTTAGGAAATTTTGAAATTAGACATTCGTGGCACTCGAAGGGTCAAACAACCCTTTATACCCACCACGAAGAGAGGCGAGGGAGAAATATTTTTAGGACGTGGTCAAGGCTGGTGGCAGGGGTCAGGAAGAGGAGTTGAACTAGTGTTGGGCGGTATACCAGTTCCCACGGTGCCAAAAATGCAACAGTAGGCTACCAAATACCATGCATTGGTAAAATACCAGTACTGTTTTAAAATGAAAAAGGCCCTAAAATTATAACAATAGTTCATTTAGTCCTTGTGTTGTAGGGCTTAAAGCACTGCAACAATCAGCTAAAGATCAACAATGGTAAATTGGAATTTTAATAAAAGCACAAAGTGGAGCCATTTTTTTTTGCATAGGACTAACATTGATGGTACAACCATTGTTTGTTTATATTTGCATTTCTACTTGGATAGCAAATTTTAGAGAAGATGGTTTTTTTTTTTTTCCAATATGTGTGAAACAAGTATTAAATATTGATCCGGGGGGGAGGGGGGGGGAAGAATCTATACATTTTTCCGTTAAAACTACATCAACAAAACACATTTTTCAATAAAATTTATTATTTAAAAATCCGGTGTTAGCACCACAGCACTATAATGGGGTTCCCTGCTAAATTTATCCCGCCAGATGTCGCGACCACCGATCACGCTTCCGGCAGCACGGATGCACGCGGGAGCCAGCACTGGATGAGCTAGCGGTCTGCGTGTTTGTGTAAACTTTGTAGCTCGAATTTACTAAATATTCAACCCCCGTTATTTATTGTGAGTAAATAAAAGTTAACAGTAAAAAAACCATTTTGCTGCGTTTGCAAAAGATCAGAAGGACATCTGTTATTCAAGGAGAGGAAAAGCGGCTGGTGGTAGCAGTTATCGTAAAAAGCCGGTCGTCGAATGCGGCTGTTAGCTTACGATGTAATGGTTTCATACCTGGCATCAGCACTCTAACTTATTAAATTTTTTTCGAATAAAACGGCTATTCTGATATTAAGTGATGGTTGTTTATGGTTACGTGTTGGGCAGGCTTCGAAAAATTAGTAATTTCTCGATGCATACAAATGGAAAAAGGTGACAAATAAGGATTAGGCTACGTAAGTTCGAATATTTCTTTTCCAAATTTTTTTCATTAATTTTTTTGCAACTAACCTAAACATTTACATTTTAGCCGGTTTCGTATATAGGTGTCTTTTTTTTTGCCTTAAAAAAAGCATTTCTCGTAACAACCGAAACAGCTATAAATAAATTTTCTGTAACATTAACACATGAATACCATCAAATAAACGTCAACTGACCACTGGTTATTTAAAGGAAAGGAAAAATTTTAATATAATTATTTTAATTAACAATTTCCATGCTGTTAAATTGGGAAATGCTTTCTAAGCCAATATACGTAATTTAATCACATTTGTTAGGCCTGTTATGTTAATGCAACTAGGCAAAGGGAATTAAGGTTTTCGTTTAAAATGCCAACATCAATTAGTAATACAAAAGAAAATTGTTCTCTTTGGTACTCTAAGAAAACTCGCTCTAGTCTTTAAATGGGGGGGGGGGGCACTAATTGTTACGCACTAATTCTGCCCAGTTTCGACCGAAAGCATTAAGGCTAAAACTTTACTTTAGAAAAGGGGAAGTAAATGAACTGTTTAAAAAAAAGGAATGTAGCTGTAACCCAATACAAATAGTTATAAGATAAAAAAAAAAAAGAGAACTAAAACAAAAGTGATCTGAAAAGCACTGCAAACCAGTGGCAAACTGGCAGGAAGCATAACGGTCAGTAATGGCTTTTGCACAGATGGAATATTGCCATCCTGACAAGAGTAAAGCCATTTAATGCTAAGAAAAAAAAATGCTTAGTTTGTTTAAAACTTTCTCGTACTGTAAAGAGAAGTTTGATTTTGTGTTTTTTTTTCTTTCTTCCAAGTTGCCTACGAAACCTGTTATTATTTAGAGCCAGAAAGAGGGGGGGGGGGGGCGGGAGGGCTGAATATTAGACGACCCTCATATTTTCGATGAGTTTAACAATTCCAATCCAAGACCAAATAAAACAAATCTTTACTTCCTCCTGCTCAAAGTAAAAATATATGCATCGCTTCCCCCCCGGAAAAAACCTGTTCTGCCTAACCAACATACCTGTGGATGATATCGTGTAGTCAACTGTACGGGAAACTTGCTACGTTTTTAAGAAAAGGACAAGTTCTTGAAAAGATTTGAACTTCTGGTTTTTAAATTTTATTTGTATCAAGATTCATAAGCAAGTCGATTAAAAAAAATATTCGAAACAGACAACTTCAAACCCTTTTCAACACGGGGCCAAGGCGTTTTTAGTCATTTCGACACTAAAATTGTATTTTCTTCTAAGCGGTTTTATTTCTGACCTATAGAACAATAGAATTGTGGTCCCGCCCTAACCACTCAAGGAAGCTCCAAAAGGCTTGAAACATTCATGATCACCCCCAATTTTGCCCCTTCGAAAATAAAAATAATGATCATTCCCTAATATTATATGTTAAAACTGGCATTAATCCAGAAAACAGAAAATTTTCTTAACTCTTGGTACAAACAGACATGCTGGTGTACGCAAGAATTTTGTTGTGTGTATGTGTGTTGAGGGGGGGGGGGGGGGAGGAGAAGGGGCATGATAGTGCATGAAGGGGTGCCTTGTGTGAATAAAAAAAAAACGTGTCTGGGGGAGTGCTGAAGCTCCCCATCGTGGTCGGGAACTTTGAAAACCAATACATTATATGACATTTATCAGAAAAAATCACT